>JH431856.1:83335-141702 GCA_000239455.1 Strigamia maritima | reverse complement strand
CTCCACCAGTGCCGAGACCCCCACCTCCACCAGTGCCGAGACCACCTCACCACCAGTGCCGAGACCCCCTCCGCCACCAGTGCCGAGACCCCCTCCGCCACCAGTGCCGAGACCGCCTCCGCCACCAGTGCCGAGACCGCCTCCGCCACCGCCAGTGCCCAGACCTCCACCACCGCCAGTGCCCAGACCTCCACCACCGCCAGTGCCCAGACCTCCACCACCGCCAGTGCCTAGACCTCCACCACCGCCAGTGCCCAGACCTCCACCACCGCCAGTGCCTAGACCTCCACCACCGCCAGTGCCTAGACCGTAAGTTTATTAATCATCAAAAAACAAACATTCTGCAAATAAACATATCATACAATGCAGTCGAAATTAAATGATACAAAAATTAATTCATTGAATTATGTTGAATTATTTTTTGAGTTTTTCGTGTTTTTTATATTTCATCAGCCAAAAATTTATGTTGAGTGTCACAGTTGGATTACTTTTCTCAATTACATACTTTTCATAGAATATATGCACCTGGTTAATTCATAAAATGAACAAATTTATGACTTGACATTTTAAAACTCAATGATTATGTTTGATATCATGCAAGATCGTTCATTAACACACAGCAATTTGTTTAATAGAGTATAAAAATAAAATCTACAAACTAAAACCGAAGAAAGAAGAAAATTAGTTTCTTTTACTTTATAAGATTTAGTTTCTAACATAATTAAATTCACACAGAATAAAACATTTGAATGTACAAAAATTAAAATAACTATAAAGATCAGCTAATAGCTCAGTCAATTTTAATATGAAACATGTAACTACATTTATAATATATAGACCTAATTGTACATGTTTTTGCACTAGTCACAAAATTCTATCGACCGGTTAATTAAAGATTACATAACTTCAGAGAGAGAAACCGAATTTCATTCATCTCTTTCACTCAAAACAATTTATTAAATATGTCCAATCTTTTATATATTGCAGACCTCCAGTTTATCCTCCTGATACAGAGGAACCCCCTCCGCCACCGGTGCCAAGACCACCCCCACCTCCAGTGCCTAGACCACCCCCACCACCAGTGCCTAGACCACCTCCGCCACCAGTGCCAAGACCGCCTCCGCCACCAGTGCCGAGACCCCCTCCGCCACCAGTGCCGAGACCTCCACCTCCACCAGTGCCGAGACCCCCACCTCCACCAGTGCCGAGACCACCGCCGCCACCAGTGCCGAGACCACCTCCACCACCAGTGCCAAGACCGTAAGTAAATTAGAAACTTAAAATATTGATTGGAATGCATGTAATGCTGAAAGTAAGACATGTAATGCCTTTTTCATTAAATATTACTATTTTTAAGTAATTATTTTAAAATATATCATAAAAATTATTCTATTTTTCACACCAGCCTAAATATAAATATAACTAGTTTAAAATAACACTATGCTTGGTTCCCACTTGGTAGAAATTCCAACAGAAAATTTTTCTGCTGCAGAAAATTTTGAGTGTAGAAAGCAGCAGTGTTTACAAATTTCCTTCCTTAGCTGGCATCCATTTTTAAATTCTACTTTTTTGCACATTTTTTCCCACTTTTCAGTCCACAGATGAGAACCAACGACAGAAAAACTTACTTTTCTGCACTCAAAATTTTCTGCAGCAGAAAATTTTCTGTCTGAGTTTCTGCCAAGTGGGAACCTAGCATTATAGTTTTCTGTAATTATTAACTGCAATTCCATTATTGACCTAAGAATATATCAATTCTGTGAATTTGCTGCAATTTTCTAAAATAAACTTAGTCATCGTGAATACTTTTGGTGACTGGAGGAAATCTTAACCACCATGATGTCAGTATAAGTCATAAAATTTTTAGACTTCAAATTAAAAATTTTTCTTTATGCACTAGAATTTTTAATAATATTCAAGCGCACGTAAAGCCTGTGTACAGCATGGTATTTCTAGAATGAATACCTTTATTTGTATAAAAGTAGAAAATGAAAATGACGTTAACCCTCAAAGCCCCATCCTATACCACAATTGTGACCAGCTGCAGTTGTGAATACAAATTTTTTTTAAAATTTTTTTAAAAACTCTGAAATTTGCAGTAGCTGTTAAGAATATGCATTTACATTTTCTGAATTAATTTCATTGCAATCAGGCATAAAATAAAAAAGTTATTGTAAAAAGAAAAAACGATCCCCTTAAATTCCCAGCTTAAGTTTTTGGTTGTTTTCACTGCAAATTTTACTCTAGTGAGAGCGCTTTTAGAATATAGCACCCCCTATATATAAACTACATAACCATACACAGCATTAACCCTTCATCTTTGAAACACATGGTCAACTGAGTTAATGTGAAACTAATTTCAATTTAAATTAAGCTGATATAGACAATTGTTATTATAAATAAATGATTAAAAACACCTTGCATGCTGTTTAAAACAACATTTTGACCGCATGTCTTGATTATTACAATTGGTGACACCTAGTGTCGGTTGGAGAAACCCTGGTAACAGTACTAAAGCGCTTCAAAGCAGAGACTCCAAATGGTCATAATTGTGACCATTAATCAGGCTCTATCTTGTTCCAAAATTTCAGGGCTTTGAGGGTTAAAAACATTTGTGAAACTAAGCAAGAGTTTTTCAAAAATCATTTCATTCACTGGGTATATTTCAATACTTATATGATTACATTGAACTGATGTATTTATTTTACTTAAAATTGTCAAAATTACAGGCTATCCGGAGAGTCAATAATATTGACAAATTATAGCAAAAATATTGCTAACATTGTAGAAATATCGAATTAAATGCTAATTTTATGTTATCACTACATTCACAGACCACCAAGTTATCCCACAGATGAAGAAGGACCAGAGCCACCACCTATCAGACCTCCACCAGTGAGACCACCTCCGATTGCACCGCCACCAGTCAGACCACCACCTGTGAGGCCACCACCAATTGCACCACCACCTGTAAGGCCTCCACCTGTAAGGCCTCCACCTGTAAGGCCACCTCCAATTGCACCACCACCTGTAAGGCCTCCACCTGTAAGGCCACCTCCAATTGCACCACCACCTGTGAGGCCACCACCTGTGAGGCCACCACCTGGGAGGCCACCACCTGTGAGGCCACCACCTGTGAGGCCACCACCTGTGAGGCCACCACCTGTGAGGCCACCACCTGTGAGACCACCACCTGTGAGACCGTATGTATATTTATAATAAGTCATTTACCAATTTCACATGAACACGCTTTTCTACAAAATGACGTCATCACAGTAAAAAATGAAGTTTTCACTTTTCCACTTAACGTCATTTTCCGGAAAAGTGTGTTCTTCTAAAATTGGTAAATCCGTGAACAGAATGAATGGTGTTGCGAGTACTAGGCTTGAGTCATGAAAGTTTTTGAGTAAAGTTTCTTAGTTCATCAATAATTTAGAATTTGTCTTAAGGTAGCCGTAATCTTAAAACAATAAAAGAAGTAAAAAAATTACTCATAAGCAATTCATTTATATATCAAATTGAGATACTATTATCGTTTCAGAACACCAACTTATCCTACCGATGAAGAACCTCCTGTGACGCAACCACCACCTGTAAGGCCTCCACCTGTAAGGCCTCCACCTGTAAGGCCTCCACCTGTAAGGCCTCCACCTGTAAGGCCACCGCCAGTAAGGCCTCCACCTGTGAGGCCACCACCAGTACGACCTCCGCCAATAGCACCACCACCGGGCAGGCCACCACCGGTCAGGCCACCACCAGTCAGGCCACCACCGGTCAGGCCACCACCGATTGCACCTCCACCCGTAAGACCACCACCTGTACAGCCCCCACCCATCGCACCGCCTCCTATAAGACCACCACCTGTTAGGCCACCACCAATTGCACCTCCACCTATCAGGCCACCACCTGTGAGACCGTATGTATAAAATTTCTTTGTTAGTTACTTTACTTCTTAATAACACAAGAAATTGTTGCGAGACTTTAATTTATGCTCTTTATGCTTAGTTCCCATTTGGCAGAAATTCCAACAGAAAATTTTCTACTGCATAAAATTTTCTGTGTAGAAAGCAGCAGTGTTTACAAATTGCCGTCATTAGCTGGCATCCATTTTTAAATTCTACTTTTCTGCACTTTTTGCCCACTTTTCAGTCCACAGGTGGGAACCAACGACAAAAAAACATACTTTTCTGCTCATATTTTCTGCAGCAGAAAATTTTCTGTCTGAGTTTCTGCCAAGTGAAAATCAAGCGTTATAGCCTTTGTAAAACAGTCAGTTTTCCAGAAAACTGTTTGCATGGTGAATTGAGCAGTAACCTTCCACAAGACAAAGTGGTTACCTGAAGAAATAGACAAAGCAAAAAAGCTATCAAACGCACAACATACTCAATAATTTTGGGGATTTCTAGTACTTTTCGGCAATAAAAGCAATGACTTCAATATTGAATGCAGATTTTATTACAATAAGATAAATGTGAGATAATTGAAATCAAGCAACATAATTCCTAAAAAACACATAATTATGGTTTCTTTGGTTTGGAATAAAATTTAGTACTAATGAAACTGTAAACATTCAAGAAAGTTTAGTTCTAATGCTCTTAACAAAAAGTAATGAATTATCCATATATCTGCAATCAAACCACAAATAGCTACAATTGACATTGATTAAAATCTTGACTTTAATTAAAGACCGAGACACACTATTTGCGCACACGTGTGTGCAAATAGCCTCAGCAAATTTCTGGACTATTTGCATACACGGACAAAAGTCAATTGGACGGTCATCAACTAAACCTATGCCGCCTATGCTGCTTCGTTTATGGCATAAAAAACATTATTTTCCCCTACTACAAAAAAATTATTTAAAATTTAAATTATTTGAGAGAACACTTAGTACAAATAAATTCTTTTTTATGAATGCCTTTAACATTAATACTCTTATCGCTCAAACATGCCCGATGAAACAACTCTTGGCACTTTGAACAATTACTAATTGATACTTTGCAAGTAATTTTATTTCATCTTATACAAAAAACACACTATTTGCACACACGTGTGTGCAAATAAATAAAGGCTAATAGCCACTTCGTTAATTAAATATTCTACTGTCTTTACAGACCACCAACTTACCCAACAGATGAAGAACCTCCTGTAACAAGACCACCTATCGCACCACCACCAATCAGGCCACCACCAATCAGGCCTCCGCCTATCGCACCACCACCAATCAGGCCACCACCAATCAGGCCACCACCAATCAGGCCTCCGCCTATCGCACCACCACCAATCAGGCCACCACCGATTAGACCGCCACCAATCAGGCCCCCGCCTATCGCACCACCACCAATCAGGCCACCACCAATTAGACCGCCACCAATCAGGCCCCCGCCTATCGTACCACCACCAATCAGGCCCCCGCCTATCGTACCACCACCAATCAGGCCACCACCTATTGCCCCGCCACCAATTAGACCTCCACCGTATGTATATTACTAAGATTTTCCATAACTTATAAAGCTTGAACGAACATGTTCGTCCAAGCTTATGTTACTATTGACTTGTGTTAAATCTTTATTGTGTAGAAAATTAGCAAAATTTAATTCAATCAAAGACAAGCTATATAGTTATTATAGCTATATACACATACTACTATAGTTTATATACTTTATAAACTTTTAGATTAAAATTAAGAAATTTATTAACTTGTTTAAAACCAATTTCACAAAGTTCATATTGTGTCAACTAAACACAAATGTTTAAAGGTCAAGTGTGGTCAAAATTATAATTTTAATGTGAAAAATTGTCCACCATAATATGTGTTTCGTTCTTTAAAACATTTTATTGTTGCATACCGTATTTTGTCGATTAAAGGCCGCCCTCGAATTACGGCCGCGCCCCTCGGCTGTAATTCAAAATAAACGCCGCACTCGAATTACGGCCGCGGCCATTATTCGAAGTTTATTTATCAGTTTTGAAGTAATGTATATTTAATACATTACTTCAAAACTGATAAATAAACTTACATTATTACATTCGAAATAATGTATTAACGTTTGCAAGTACTGTATATTTACTCTGTGTAGTAGAAAAGATCAAAGAGATTTCACAATTGGTTTTTTTCTCTACTATACAGAGTATATATACAGTAGATGCAAACGTTTTTAATACGTTTGCATAGCTAAACGCAACGTACGTACGTTCGTTTCATGTACGCAACTTTTTAAGTTGTTTTTAACTTTAAAAAGTTGCGTACATGAGACGCAATTTACGGCAAACGATTTAAACGCCGCCCTCGAATTACGGCCGCCCTCGAATTACGGCCGCACCCCTCGGCCGCAATTTGTAATAAAGGCCGCGGCCTTTAATCGACAAAATACGGTATTTATTATTTTATAAAAAAAACAATGTCTAGTTAGCTAGTCTTGTTTGTCATGCAATGCATCATGGTCAAGCAAGCATTGATCCAGTTCTGACTGTTAACAAAATAACTATCTGCATGTGCGCATGTGGCATGAGCATGCTCAGAAAGTTAAAATTCGACCAAACCTGAGATCGTTTACATTTTAAGATTGGGAACGTCATTTGACCATGATGCATTGCACTTTTAGCCAAAAAATATTGAAATTGTTATAAAATAATAAATATGCAACAATAAAATATTTTAAAGAATGAAATACATTTCGTACAGTCTTTCACATTAAAATTAAAATTTTGACTACACTTAACCTTTAAATTATTTTCAATACTCTATATATAAATTTGTATATTTCAGTACTTTTATTAGTGAACAAAAAATTTTGTTTTTATTTCAATGTTAAATTTCTATCAATTTGATGTACACCTGCCTAAACTACACAAAAATTGGACATGTTATATTCAAATTAATAATAACTTATCAATTTTACTCTGTTTATAGACCTGCATATCCTACTGATGAAGACGAAAATAGTGGTGAAGCTGCACAAAGAACCACACCAACACCAGTGAGACCCCCACCTGTAAGACCCCCTCCAATTTTTCCTCCACCTGTGAGACCCCCTCCAATTGCTCCTCCACCAATCAGACCGCCACCTGTGAGATACCCTCCAATTGCTCCTCCACCAATCAGACCACCACCTGTGAGACCCCCTCCAATTGCTCCTCCACCAATCAGGCCACCGCCAATCAGGCCGCCGCCAATCAGGCCGCCGCCAATCAGGCCGCCGCCAATCGGGCCGCCGCCAATCAGGCCGCCGCCAATCAGGCTGCCGCCAATCGCGCCGCCGCCAATCAGGCCGCCGCCAATCAGGCCACCTCCAATCGCGCCGCCGCCAATCAGGCCACCGCCAATTAGGCCTCCTCCGATTAGGCCACCACCTATAGCACCACCACCGATTAGGCCTCCACCTATTAGACCACCAGCGTATGTATACATTACTAAAATTACGTAACTTTTAGTTTTCAAGGTGAAATAAGTCTTTACTGGAATTTTACAAAGTTTGGCCTAGTTAATTTCGTAAGTTAAATATGCATGCTATTTATGTTTCAAGTTACCTTGATTTATGGCCACTATTTTTGGGATTGTGTTATTTCAAAACTAAACTTTTGTATGTAAAATTCAAATTTAATAATAAAACATTTCAATTTTCTTTATCTTTATAGAACTGAATATCCTATTGAAATAGATGAAAATAGCGGTGAAGCTGCACGAAGAACCACACCAGCACCAGTGAGACCTCCACCAGTAAGACCCCCACCAATCGCACCACCACCAATCAGGCCGCCACCTCTACGACCCCCACCACCTGTAAGGCCACCACCAGTTAGACCACCACCAGTAAGGCCAACACCAGTAAGACCACCACCAGTAAGACCACCACCGGTGAGGCCACCACCGGTGAGGCCACCACCGGTGAGACCACCACCAGTGAGACCACCACCAGTGAGACCGTACGTATAATTATTTTAATTTTCTAGAGTATCATTCAACGAATTTTAAGAGAAACATGTCTTACATTCTGTTATGCAAATGATTACAGTACCACCAGTTATTATTTATACACTTATTTATCTGTTACCCTACACAAGAAATAAGAAGCGACATATCTTATTATTTAAAATGATCAAATGCAATAAATAATTAATTCCATCTTATATGTTTGCAGACCTGCTCCGGCTTATCCAATTGAAGAAGATGAAAATAGTGGTGAAGCTGCCCGAAGAACTACACCAACGCCTGTAAGGCCACCGCCAATTCCACCTCCACCCATTAGGCCACCACCAATTGTACCACCACCCATTAGACCACCACCAATTGTACCACCACCCATTAGGCCACCACCAATTGTACCACCACCCATTAGGCCACCACCTATCAGGCCACCACCAATAAGCCCGTAAGTATATTGATAAAAAGTTAAAATCCTACAGCTACGCTATGAAAATGAAAAATCGTACTAAACTCTATTCCAAAAAAGTAATAGACAAACTTCCGTTGGCTGGACATTTCACTTGGCGGACAATACAAAAAAAGTGATTTTGTGAACTACTTTCGAAAACGCATGTGAAAGCTTATTTATGCTGGAGACACACTAGGCGCGAATCGCGTCGCTTTGCGATTTTTAATCCGCTTATTTCCGGTTAACCCTCAGACGCCTAGCATTTTGGGTCAACGCAAAGACCTATTAGTGGTGTCAATTGACATGTTTTATATACTCTGAGTTAAGCGCTTTAGTGCTGTTACCATGGTTACCATGGTTTTACCAACTGACGCTAGGTGTCACCGATTGTAAAAATCAAGACACTCGGTCAAAATGTGATCATTTGAACTATCATTTGAGTTATTTATAATAATTGTGTATATTAAATAAATTTTAATTCCAATTAGTGCAATTAATTGCAATTGATATGAAATGTGAACTGAACATGTGCCGACATGCGCTTTGTTTATTCTCTACTTTGCATACAGGTGGCGTTGTATTTTAAAAGCGCTCTCACTAAAGAGAAAAAATGCAGTGAAAACAGCAAACGTTTTAAGCTGAGATTTTAAGGGGCTCATATTTTCTCTTTACAATAACTTTTTTATTATTAAAGTCTGAAAATTACCAAATAAATTGAGTGTATGTAAAACCACATTTTGAACAGCTCCAGAAAATTTCAGATTTTTTGAAAAATTTTTTGAAAAAAATTTGTATTCAGAACTATTGCCTGTGTCAATTGACCCATAGTATAGGCTTCTGAGGATTAAAATCGCCTGTTGCCAAGCGATTTTGAAAGTACACGCTGCCAGTACTTTTTCGATTGCGATTCCAAATCGCAGCCAATCAGGAGCGATTTTTTAGGGTAATTCAAAATCGCAAACCGATGCGATTCGCGCCTAGTGTGTCTCCAGCATGACGCCATGGCTACATATGTTTTTGAGCCAAACCACCATTACTTTTCGGAATATAGTTTAGAAGTGCAGATTTTATTTCTTCCCTATTGCTAAATTGTTATCTATTTTATTTTGTAAATAAATTCGTCAATCAATCTTTGTAGACCCACCTACCCTGGTGACGAAAGCAGTGGTGAAGCTGGACGAAGACCTGTAAGACCGCCACCTATCGCACCTCCACCCATTCGTCCACCCCCAATTGTACCTCCACCAGTGAGACCCCCGCCAATTGTACCTCCACCAGTGAGACCCCCGCCAATTGTACCTCCACCAGTGAGACCTCCGCCAATTGTACCTCCACCTATTAGGCCACCACCAATTGTACCTCCACCAGTAAGACCCCCGCCAATTGGACCTCCACCAGTAAGGCCACCACCAGACTCACCGAGTGGAGATAAAGTATGGGAAGGTGACTCGAGGTATCACGCTTTTCATCAATTCCATTTCGAACCACGAAACCGGCCACCAGTTAGACCAGGTGATATCGAATTTAACAATCAACTCGGAGGTGGTGGAAGAAGACCAACCCCACCTCCTTCTGCATACCCAATAGAAAGATGAACATGAACATTAAATGAACTGACCAAAACGATTCAGTAGCAATGCGGTCTTTCCCATTGCATCTGTGAATAACACAATGTGTGTGAGTGTGTGTGTTGTTTTTGAGTGTACAGAAAAAAATTAATCAATTCTTTTGTTTTTCTACTGGAAGTCTGTTTTCAGACTTGAACCTGTTAGTTAATGAGCCATTGTTTCTTCACTCAAAATTTTTATTTTATTTTTTTTTTTTATAAAATTGAAATTTACGCACGAAAACATTAACAAAAAATTTAAAAATTTGATTCAACGTTGGTGATGGTTGTTAATAAAGTATTTTTTTTTTTTTAATAATTAATTATTTTTTAATAAAGTAATAAATAAAGTAAAATTGTGGAATTAAAAAAAAAAGAAAGAAAATTAAAATTGTCCAATCCCTTAATTTGAGGATTACTTCTCATGGTGATGGAAGGTTTCTTCTTGTAAATATGAAAAGGTACAATGTTCCCCCCTTCTCCCATCTGTAGTACTGTATGTGTAAAAAATTTGTTTAAAGCAAATAAAAGTTTAAAAAAAAAATATCTTGTATATCTTATTATTTTCTTAAATGAATTTTCTTAAATTTAATTGCAATTGAAACAATTTTCAAAAAATCGTGATAACTTCTCATGGTGATAGAAAAAATGTGAAAAGATAGAACGCTCTTTCTTCACACATCTGTAGTTAGTACATATAAAAAATGTGTTAATTAAAGAAATATAGAAAATTTAAATAAAATAAAATTTCCTACCTTGAATTATTTTTCTTTATCTGGTTAAGATGATCAATGACGTCAGTCACAAGTCGGAATTCCTTATGAATCTATTTCCTTCCGAATGTTTACCCGAATAATGATAGCGACATTTCCCATATGCACCTTAAAACAGAAAAAAAAAGTCATTTTTCACTACAAAATTGAATGCAGCTAGTGCCTTCCAATAGTGCTATGGGAAAAAATAACATAAAAAATAATATACCACAGCGCTTTCAGGAAATATTGACTAGAAAACTAATGTCTGTTCCCATAACTCTATAGTCCATAATGGATTGGCTGGGACCTTTCACACAGGCAGCAAATTCGCTA
This sequence comes from Strigamia maritima, assembly GCA_000239455.1. NCBI lineage: Eukaryota > Metazoa > Arthropoda > Chilopoda > Geophilomorpha > Linotaeniidae > Strigamia > Strigamia maritima. The sequence continues at coordinate 130,633 of JH431856.1, read as the reverse complement.
CACGAAATAGTCCGTGACAAATCGGACAAAATGTTGTGTCTAAATAATTTCAATTGTTGTCCCCATTTTGTTGTTTCGCCATTTGATGCTGTGACCCCGCTTTGGGATACATTGTTGCGTGAAAAAAATCCCAGCCAATCCGATATGGAGTATAAAGTAGACTATAATTGAGAATTTTTTGAGCCCAAAGCCTCGCACATAAGAAGGCACACTATTGGCAGAAGCACTCAATTGTTGGCAAATCATGTCTGCCTTGATGCATTGTAGCATTTCCCGCTAGGTTTATTTCTCAATGGCGGCGTCACATGAGGTGTCACCAATTTAGGACTCAAAAAATTCTCTTTCCAAATACCCCTTGATCACAAGAGGTTAATATCATATAATCATACGAGTACTCGTTTTCTTGCTTCAGTAAGACCACGTGTGATCTGACCTTACCTCGCAAGAAAACTAGTACTTGTAGGATTATTCAATAATCTCCCTAGCTCTTGGGATATTACATATGAATATCGACAAAAAAATTGATATTGCTATTACAGTAAAACCTGTCTTGGCAACCACCTGGAATCATTGAAAGTTCCTGTATACTATTTTACCTCTCTTAGAAGACCACATGACTACTTTTTGCATCATCAGTGATTACCTTAAGGTGCATTTTCATTTGCGAGAGAATTTCTCGCGCCACAAAAAAAATCGCGCCACAAAAAAAATCGCGCCACAAAAAAAATCGCGCCAACAATCGCGCCGCTCTAAAAATCAAGCTCTGGCTTGAGCATTTTCATTAGAGCTCAAAGAGCCACTTCTGGCTTTCAAAAATTTTTGAAAAATCAGTTGACATTTCATAAAATATACATTAGTGTGAAATGTTTAGCATCAAATATTGCTGAATTTATTATTTTTTGGCTTTTCTGGATGTGGATGGCATTGATTAATCATGATTAAAAATTCAAGTGGAGGAAAAAAAATCAGCGCCATTTGCAATTGTGGGTGGGACCTGTTCAAATGTCAAAATTGTTGTCACATGGCGCGATTTTAGGCGCGATTTTGTGAGCAAAGCTAGATTTCACAGAAGCGCGCCAGAAGCAGAATCGCGCCAACAATCGCGCGCCTTTGCAAGTCTAGCTTGCATGAAAATGGATAAGCGTGCGATTTTTGTCGCGCGATTATTGAAAATTAGGCGTGAGAAATGGCATTTCTCGCAAATGAAAATGCACCTTTAGACAGTTTTTACTGTACTACACCACTGCTTTTACCTGAATGTGAGCCAAGTGACGTTGTAGCTTTCGGTAATGGCGAATAAGCACTGCGTAATGAAAAAGGTAATTCAATATGTTCAACCTAGACAAATTAAGCTCTAGTTAAAAATTAAATCTGCATACTCAAGAAATTTAATTACCATTTGGGATGAAGACGGTCTAATAACTCTCATATATTTCCCAACCCGATTTGCTTCTCTCGCTTCTCTCGATTTTACCGGCATAAAATCTAAAAATTTTAATTTCTGCAACTTGTAGATAACATAATATCTAAAATTTAAAAACAAAACAAAAACATATAATTGAATAAACAAACAAATTCACTCCACTCTATCACCTTATTCACCTGTATCGTTGATAATCGTCGTCATCTTTATCAGCTCCTGATAGCTGATGAGGACAAGCCAGGTTTCCCATAAGACTCAAATACCGTAAATTAGGAAAAGAATTTGATATTTTACTCAGGAGACCATCCAAATCACTTATCTATTTTTAAGAGATAAAAAATTAGTTTCTTCACTTGTTTACAAAAAAAATTTGAGTGAGTCATATTTTAAAGTTTATTTGAAGGAATTTATGTCCTTTATCTCAATTATAGCTCATCAGTTCATAGGCCAAAATGTAATACCACATGGCACAGAGACAAAAACTTAAGGGGCATGGTTCTCACCCATGACCCATCGATTAACTAAATTCCAACAAACTGCAAGAAACTCCCATTGGCTAGAGCCTGTTTGCTTGGACATTAATACAAATTTATATAAATTTGTATAAAAACTACCATATAATGGTCATTTTTATGGTCGTTTATGGTTGCTTTTTTGTTCGTTTATGTTCGTTTATGTTCGTTTATGATCGTTTATGGTCATTTATGATCATTTATAGTCATTTATGAACGTTTATGTTCATTTATACCCTTTTATGGTCATTTATGAACGTTTATGTTCATTTATGCCCTTTTATGGTCATTTTTTGAATTATTTTTTTAAGTGCATTAAACAATCTCCGGGAAAAGGCTCTAACCAATGAGAGTTTCTCGTAAAGTGTTGGTAACAGAGTTTACTACATAACTGTTTACATCATACATTTAAAGGGTTTAGACATCAAAAATTTTATCACTGAATAGCACTTGTCAACCTTTAAAAGGGCCTGAATGATTTTTTATTTGGTGTTTACAGTTTTAAAGTTTAAAAAAATCATTTTGTATCCCAAACAGCTTCATTTGAGTTGGTGTGTTGTTATAGTACTCCCCATGTTAACTGCATAGAGTTTACGTCCAAACTGGCACATGCATATTCCTAATTTGATAAATCTCGTTTTTATCTCTCATTTTTTCATATTAGCTAATTTGCGATTTCTCGTAAAAGACCGAAAACGAGATTTTAAAAAACAAAATTTTTGAAAAATTTTGTTTTTTTAAATCTTGTTAATTAAATGTCATATCGTGTGTTTGCGATTTGTCACAAAACGTGTTACATACGACACATAAATCGGCAGCAACAATTTTTAGCACAACTAAACACCTTATCAGAAATTAAGCCTAAGTATTGGGCTTAATTGTTGTTCGTGCAAGATGTTTGACTGATAAAAAAACTAACCTGTGATATTGAAATCGACACAAATTTGCTAACACTGCAGCGAAGCGCAGGTAAAATGGCAGCAGAATTTCACAACAATTGTTGTATTGTATGCAGTGCAAATGCGCAAATCAAGTCTATACACGACAATTTGAAACAAGATTTTTGAAAAATCTCGACCGAGACCTTTCAAACGAGAATACATGTGACAAGATTTTTAACAATATCTCATTATTTTGACTTCTCGTAATGAAAAAAATCTCTTACGAGAAATCGCAAACTGTCTATTGTCGACTGTTCGTGTACAACTTCAACATTAGCTTCAAAAACTCAAAAATATTTTTCAAAAAATATGTGAAAAATTATTTAAGAATTTTAAAAGATCCTTGATCCAATAAAAAAGTATGATGTAAACCCTTCAAACATTTTTGTAACCACTCTTGAAAGTGGATGTGACTTGAGAGCTATAGAGTAAAGTATCAAAAGCCAAAAATCTCACTTTGTTTTTGTTGAGTGATAATGTGTGCAGAAATGGATTCGGTGTGAAAGTAATAGAATCGTCTAATTGATTATTATCCAAGATTAAATCTTCCAAGTGAACAAATTTCTCTAATCCATCTAAATTGCTGTAAATAAAATAATAATATTTAAAAAAAAAATTTATTTGTTTAATGACATGTAAAACAAACCATTTGCATGTTAATGACTTAATATACTTCTAAATGACTTAATTAATGCAGAAACTGCAATTTTTTCTAATAATTTCCTGAATGACTTAATTTATGTTGATTATGAATTGCGTTAAGGGTTAATGAGTAGTTTATAAGCCCTATTTATCAAATCTTATCACACGATTCAAGATTGTATAACGGTAACTTGAAGAAAATCAAGTCGATTGCTTCACATTACCACCAACCGGCTTAATTTTCCAGTCAATTTGGTCTAAATTACAGACAAACAAGCTCATTACTGTTTTTCTTGTTGTACGTGAGAAATTTAGTAAATGGGAAGCGTTCTAAAATCTGTTTTAGTGTCTGCAGGTTGATTTCACACAATCTTTATTGTACTGTACTGAAAAATTAATTTTTCCAATGAAAATTCAAAAAAAAAAATTTTTTAAAGAAAATTCAAACAGAAATAATTTAACCAAAGAAAATTCAAAATAAAAAAAAAATTCCAAAAAATTCAAAAAAAGAAATAATTTTTCCAATTTTTTCAATTTTTCCCATTTCAATTTTTTATTGAATATTAAATTTTTACTTGAGCGCCATCTTGATTTTTATTAGTAACGAAATTAATTAACACAAATTAATTAATTTCAATAGTTAATAATAGTGAATGTAATTCTACTATACAACAATTTTCAGTTGATTGATTATTTAATCCAGAACTTTCTATAATCTATTTGATCAGTTGATCTGACTCCCAGGTGTAAACAAAAGGTCGGCAACTCGTGACTTATCAGTGCAACTCAACAAATAATTTCTTTTTATTTCAAAAATATATTTACCTGATGAAATTATAACTCAAATCCAACCGTCTTGTTGTACCACCGTACGAATTAGCAAGTTTTTCTGGTATCCCGACGCAATCTTCATTCAAATAGGACAACTAAAACGTGAAAAATCAAATTAAAAATCAAATTAACCCTAACCTTGACTTACAAATAACTTGAAACTTGCCTGTCCATCAGTCCACACAATACTTTCTCTTCGAGCTGGTCTCCCATTAGGTATTTCCTTGACACCGGACGACAGGTCACGCGAGGAATTGGCAGCCATTCGAATAGCGATAAATCACGACTGACATCTGGTGTTAAAAGTTGAGAAACAAAATGATGTCATTTCGAAATACTTATAAAAACATAAAAAAACATAATACGAACTTTGCCATGTAAGAAGTTGTGTCTTGTGATAAGATATTTTATTCCACTTTAAATTTATCTGAAAAAACTTATCTGACATTAGAAAGATAAAAAAATTTAAAAATATTTTTTCTTCGTCATTTATTTAATGAAAAAATTCCGATAGAAAAACTGATCTAAAATATGATTCCTTTTCACTGTAGAAAATTTTACTTAGGATATATGTCGTTAGATGGCGACACGAAATGGAGTATAACCATGGCTTTCCAGAAATAAATGTCATACAGAGTCCCCGAAAAAAATAAAAAACCTAAGAAAAACATTTCTTATAATGAAAGTCTATAAATACTTGATTTCTCATTTTCTTTCTTCATCCCCTAGCAGCAACTAATCTAACTATAAAAAAAAACTATATAAATAAATAAAAATATCCCAATAAACATTCATTTTTAGAAATCAGATGCATTCAATTTATTGCTGTGGTAACCGAAACACGTCACCCATTCTTAAATCAGACATTAAAAATGTTAAGAATGTCAGTAAACATTGAAATGACAACAATACAATGCTAATGCTTTTGGCATCTGTCTGAACAATTGTTCTCTCGGTGCAGTGTGCAATAATTACAAATGTATTGAAACTCAAAGATTAATTTGTTTTTTTCCTTCTTTAATTCTCACAAAAATCAAAAAACTTTCATAATGTGTGTCATTTTGTCATTCATTAAAAAAAAAACTGATGACATTTCCTTCAGTCTTAAAACAAGTGAAACATAAGACATTTAAAATCTAAAAAAAAAAAAAAAAAAATCAAATTTCATTTCATTTTCCATATAAATTCTCTTTCGCAATTAAAAACTAATGAAAGACGACAAACAAAAAACAATTAATTTTTAATAAGCATTTTTTTTTTTTTTTAAAAAAAAAAATCAACTTGCATATCTTGATTCAGCTAAAAGAAGTATTAAGTTTAATGCACTTAACATTCGATGCATTAAGTTGCAGATTTGTTTATATATACTGAAAACACAGCTTTCTAATGTGAATTGCTCATGCAGAAGCATATTAATTGCTTTAATGAGGATGTTACTATTGTTATTTACTGCGAGGAATAACAAAACCATCCATTTCAACCAGAATTTAAAAGTCAAATGACATCAAATCTCAACAGTACAATAAACAAGCTGAAATCAAGTATCATGTATGTGTAGTGATGCCACAAAACAAAAAAAAAAAAAAAAAAAAAAAAACTACAATATATAAAAGAAAGTTTAATGACTATCATGAAAGAAAATTTGGCCAAGTTCCCAAAGAGGAAATGACCTCACTTCATTTTAAGATGTAATTTTGGACTATAAACCTGCATTAACTTCAGTTGGTGATTTATCGTTTTAACATTAGCATTATAGCGCTCATCATGGAAATTGTAAACACACATCTAAACTCCGTTTCCAAAATATTGCGAGAAACTCCCATTGGTTGGAGCCTGTTTGCTTGCACATTAATACAAAACACGACCAAAAACTACCATATATGGTCATTTTTATGATCGTTTATAGTCGTTTTTTGTTCGTTTTATGTTCGTTTGTCTTCGTTTATGTTCGTTTATGCCCTTTTATGGTCATTTTTCGAATTATTTTTTTAAGTGCATTAAAAAATTGCTGGGAAAAGGCTCTAGCCAATGGGAGTTTCTTGCAATGATTTGGAAATGGAGTTTAGTTTTCTGGAATGTCGTTAGAGGTTTTTTTGGTAACCTAATAATAAATTACCATACTAGACATACCAAATTTTTAGTCCAGTAAAGTGTTTTTCTATCGTCTGCTTTCAAAATTCAAATTTCTTTGTTCAGTCGGTAATTTTTGACCATTATAAATACTACAATAACACTGATCTATTGAAGCGCAATGGATGAATACATACCTAATAGATACCCAGGTAACAGGGAATGTTGCTGGAATGTCATCTGAATGTTGGCAATGTTTACGGTATTTTCGCAACATTTCATTCCTAATAGATACCCAGGTAACATACGTGAATATTGCTGGTTTGTTCCGAATGTCACCTGAATGTTGGCAATGTTTACGGTATTTCCGCAACATTTCTGCAACGGTGCTAATAATGTGAAATGATCAACAAACAACTTAGATTTTTGTTAATGTTACTTTAAAATGTTGCTGCAATGTTGGCAACAAACATTTGATTAACAATCAACTTAGATTTTTGTCAATGGTTACCGTACCGTACTTATAATGTTGGCTACAAAAATGTTGCTGCACTGCTTCTTTGAATGTTGCATTATTGTTCCGAATGTCACTTAATTCTTTCAACGTTGTCAATAAAACAGTGCAACAATGTTGAAAGAAGTGACAGTTGAAACAATGCAACAATGTTAAATTTAAGAAGTGACAGTTGGAACAGTGCCACAACATTGCAAATGTTATTTCCAAACATTGCAGCAATGTTGCAGCAACATTGTTACTTTGGTAAGTAGAATGAATACCAATACCGGTTTATTTTCAAATGAAGTTTTAAAATCCTAGTTAAATGTCTATAAATCCAAGTAAAGGAAACCATTACAAGATTTACCACATGATAATAACTGAAGCAGAAACTTTGCCTTCAAGAAATTTTGATAAGACAAAAAGAGCCTTTATCTGTGTCTTCAAATACAACTTTAAGACAAAATTTTAAAACTTTTACATTTTTATTTTAAAACTATAAAAAAAATGTTGACTCAACAACATTGTAATGACTTTCTATAATTACTGTTATGATGAGTATTCCTTTATCTCTATAGCACTAATACTTATAAACAATTTTTAAATAAATATTTAAGTTTAATTCTGACTTTTTATAGTACTGGTAACCAAATAAACAATAAAAGAAAACTGAAAATGCTATGACAGTATGTTAGAATGTACTTATAAATTGATCTGTTTTTGTGAAATTATCCCAAAGCTGCTGTTATTGCAATCATTATTAGAAAACTCATTAAAGTACCACAGCTTTTGGCTGGTCATTTCCCGCTGACCACAGAATGGAAACATCTTATAAAACAGCACAGAAAGAAAGGTTTTTCTTCAATTCTCTATTTTCAGTTTGAGTGGCGCCACCCTAATGAGCAGTTATTAAACTATCTTAAGTAGGATAACATGGGTTGCAAAATGAGATTAAGTTAGGCTGAAGGTGAAGAATAAATGTGTTGTCGTTATTTTTGTTGATTTTTCTGTGTTTTTCTATTGAAAAAATGGATAATTTGATAATTTTTTTTTTTTCACTCAGATTTGGTTTTTTTCATGCGGAAGATGGTTCACTTGATACGGCATGAATTTATTAAATCTCCATCAAAAGTACAAAAATGATAAAAATGCAGTTTTTCTTCACTAAAAACATTTCTATACTTAAAAATATTAAATTATCAGCCGTTATTTTTAATTTTTTGAAAAAGGAATGAAGTTATTCCATTGAATAAGCTTCATAATCCATATGCAAGATGCACAACAATATAAATGTGTGGCTGTTATCCTACTTCGGCAGCCATTTTTTTTTTTTTTTTGCAGCGGCTTCTATAATCACTGAAAATAGCGAATAGACTCAAGGGAATGTCATAGTGTAATAATACAGTGCAATAACAGTAACAGCATCAGAGAGAAATTTAGGGGATTCCTTCAAATGGCCATATGCAATTACTTATTTTATTTCTAAGTACAGTAATGCTCATAGATTATGCATGAGAAAAATGTACAAGACTGGGGAATGTGTAACAATTCTCTTGTCTTCTAATTATCTCATGTTCTGTTAGATTTGATAGTGAAAAGATGATCATTTTCAACCGAAATCGAAACTTAAGCTTTAAAGATCAATGAACAGCTGTTTGGATCCTAATTAACGTATAGAAATGCATCATAATTTTAAATTGTGAGCATCTATTCATCACATAGCCCAAAATCAATCAAAAATAAATAGTGGGTTTCACTGTGCTGCATTTGTCATCAATGACGTCAATTGTAATCATTAAATCCACTAAAAAATGAAACAATTGACGTCATAAGTAATAAGTGCAGTACAGTAAAACCAACTTCTATTTTCAATTGCTAATACTTGTATATAAGAAATAACATGTTTTTAACTTTTTGTATAATAATTGCAATTGCGGTGGTGATATTTGCAAATTTACATATAATGCTGATTTTCTCAGTATAGGGTAGACTGTAAAGCTTAAGTTAAAACACTTTAAGAACCTAACACTGGTTTCATTTAATAGTCGTTCGGGTGAGCCTAAAAATCAAAGTGACTATACAAAGAATTGATCGAACTGCTGCTAATGAATAGACAGAAAAGTGCTAAAATCCATAGATGTATGGATTTTAGCAGTTTAAAATCCGTACAGCAGTCAACAAATTGAAGTAAATATTTTCGGAGTGGCTAAATCCGCCCAATCTTGGACGGAAATAGCCATAGCCAAATATTTTATAAGCTTTGAGCAGTAATGTTTGCATGAAATTTTTTTTAAAAATTAATTATGTCATCATCAACATATACACAGCTTTAATGGATTTTAAATTGGGAAAAACTCTTATCATTAATTCACATTGAACGTAACGGTATAACTTAACTTACGAAAACTTAACATGACCTAGAGAAAGTAACATATAGTTTTGTTCACACTGTTTGTAGACAGTAAATGTAAACCGTCCAATCCAGTACGGTAATTCTCATTCCATCTCGTTTTTTATGCGAGAAGCAGCTGTCTTCTCATTGGTTGCGGTAATTTCTTAAATTACGTCACTCCTTACTTCAAAATCAATTTTAAAGTAGGAACTTAAGTTTACGAAATTCAAACTAAAACTCTTATGGTTCGTTCAAATTGGTGATCACATCGCACAATGTAATGCAAGATAACAGTGCATTACATTGTACGATGTGAACACCAATTTGAACGAACCATAAGAGTTTTGGTTTGAATTTCAATAATAAACTCCGATTTATCTTGAGAAATGCAAATATGCCTATCGTACTGTCTATTTCCCCGAACTAGCTATAATTTCTATTTCCAGTCCACTTTACCTAGTAAGGTGAGGTCAGCCCGCCGAAGGCGTTAGGCTAAGTCATGAGAATATGGTGAACTGGAATTTGAAATTCGTTCGGGGAAATAGCCTTGGCGTATACCTATATCTATTTTCCAAAGTGCTGGTCACTTAAGGCCTGCAGAAAAAATTGATAAAAATTGAATTGAAAATAGATTGTGAATGCACACAGTCACAATGCTTTATTATTACATAGGATCACAGATAAAATTGCACATATACAAAACACTTAATAAATAATAATCTGAAAGAAAAAGATCAATAATTCCAAAAAATTAGCATGTTATATTCACGTCTAATACATGTTAACTTAATTTAATCAAAACATCCCCAAGAAAAATGTTAATAAAACATTATTTCCTTAATCAAATTGCAAAATTCCATTTTTCCACCACAGGAGGTTAATGCAAAACTAAATTTCCAAACTTTTAAACTTCTTCATCAGCCATTAATATTCTGAAGAAATATTAAAAAATAATTATTTTTTTTTGCGTTTATTTGATGTCTCCGTAGTAGACGTTTTGTGGGGAAAGTATTCCAGATCGATAATATGAAGATACGGATATTCCAAATCTTGTATTAAAATATTGAGGGACCGGTTGCACTACTGTGGATTCGTATGGAGGGTCTGATTTGATTGACGTGACACCTGATAAAGTTACAGGCGGATAAGGAAAAATGTTGGAACGAGATTTAAAAGTTGCTCCTCTGTAATTTGTTTTATTCAAATTGGTCAATAAATCAGGTTGATGGAATCGAGATCCGGGTAGGGGTCGTCTGAATGCTGATTCTGAGCTTAGAAAATCTAAATTAAATAAATATATAAAAATAAATAAATAAATATAACATTATGTTAATAAATAAGAGGGAAGGAATGCTCCGGATTTAATCTATGACATTTAACAGTAATGTTTATGGTAAAGTCTGCATGCTCGTAAAATTTGAAATTTTGCGGTTGGTGCTGAATGTGTTTGAAACTCCTTTGTGTGATTCAGTGGTTAATGGATTTATACTGGTTCAAGACCCCAACTTGTAATTTAAGTACAGATGTTCCAGCAGTTCCATTTTCTATTTTTTTTATATACTGTATATTTTCCATATGAACCAAAATAATGTGAAAAACAGTGAATGGTCACTAGAAGTGGATGTAGCAGTTGCAGGTATTGTAGAGCAAGGAATATGTTTTGCTAGATCACACCGACTATATGGCTGGTCAAAGCCACATTGACTACACATGTGAAAAACCCCAATTACAAGTGTAACTTTCTTGCATCTTTAACATATTGTGTTAAATATATTTTTACAAATCATAAATCTTTCCAAAATAAAATCTTAAAAAGTTTACGACATTAAAAATTTTATGACAGAATAATGTTCGGCCACAAATCTAGGTGTCTAAATTTTGTTTTTAGGCACTTTATAATAGTGTAAGTTGAGACACTTTAAGAACCTAAACAATGGTTCCATTTAATAGGTACTCAAAAATAGTCACCTTGATTTTTGAGTACGAAATTGGCAGTTCTAAAATATAAGACAAAAAATTGATCAAACTGCTGCTAATGAAAACTGCAGTTTAGCAGTTTTCTGTCTATTCATTAGCAGCAGTTCAATCAATTCTGTGTCTTATATTTAGAAGTCAAAAGTAGTCACCTTGATTTTTAAGCTCACCCAAACGATTATTAAATGGAACCAGTGTTATAGGTTCTTAAAGTGTCTAACTTAAGCTACATATCTAAACTCCGTTTCCAAAACATTGCGAGAAACTCCCATTGGCTGGAGCCTGTTTGCTCGCACATTAATACAAGTATATGGTCATACATGACCATATATGGTCATATGTATGGTCGTTTTTTGTTCGTTTCTGTTCGTTTATGTTCGTTTATGTCCTTTTATGGTCATTTCTCGAATTATTTTTTTAAGAGCATTGAACAATCGCTGGGAAAAGGCTCTAGCCAATGGGAGTTTCTTGTAATGTTTTGGAAACGAAGTTTAGTTTTACATCTCTTAAAGTTTCTAGAATATCATTTTGTATCTCAAACAGTTCATTTGAACTTGGTAAGAGACATTAGATGCATTCAATTCCAAAGTGATTATAAAAGCATAATTAAATCTGATTATAGTTTAATCTGCTTTAAGCATTGAACGTGGTTATTAAGTTTCAGTCTGCGCAGGTGCAAACTTAAATATTCTAGGGTCAAGTTCCTCGATCGGAACTAGTTCTTAATCCAAAATGGCAACTAGGAAAGAGTTTGAGAATTTTATCATAGTGGTATACATTAAAGTATACCAAAAGTTTTGTAATGTAGTAAAAAAAATATATAAAAAGGCAGTTATAAATCTCATAATAAAATCGATCGAGTGCCATTTCGATCCTCAGTTTATCGCGAATCCAAAATGGCTGCCAAGAATGCCGCCAAAAACAAGATTAGCCACCCTCACCGTGGTTTATGTATAAGCGGTTCATGGGTAAACTGATTATTGAAAAATGACATAAAAAACGTCATTTCCGCCTAGCGAGAATCAAAAAAATCAAGATAAACAGTTTATAACTTTGGAATTAAAACGCACCTATTGTTGGCCAATTCTAGCATGACGTTGTTTCTGACATCACAGTTGGTATTTCCCATGTTAAATACATAGAATTTACGTCACAATTGGTAACATTAACCCCGAAAATATTTTTCCAAAATTCTCAGAAAAATTATTTAAGGGTTTTAAAACATGCTTGACCCAATAGACCAATAAAAAAATCTGATGTCGTAAACCTTTTATTAATTTAAAACCAAAAGTAATAATAAAATCTTCTGCATTTTCTTTTCAAAATAAAATACTGCAAAATTACAATGGAAATAATTTACCTTCTGTAATTTTTCCTCTGCCTTTAGCTAAGTTATGAAATCGACAAACTTTGCAGAAACAACTTTTAAGTTTCTCCTGTTTATCTTCAATTGAATCTTAAAATTAAAAAGAAAAAAAATAATGAAAAAAATTATTATAAATAAAAATATATAAAAAAAAAAATTGAACCTGAAATTCCAACATCTTGTGATTTGAGACATTTGATGATACTTTGCAGTCCTTCTTTAATTGGTACATGTGAAAGATATGATTTACCACCACTTGCGCCCAATGCTCCAGTTACTGGCGAGGCGTAATAAAGTGGTCCCACTTTCGGGCACGACCTTGTAGCGCCGTTCACTGGAAATACTTTACACGCGATTTGTTCTTGACCCCAAACCTTCCAAAATTCTCGCAAAGATATTTCACAACTAGAACTCTATAAATAAATAAAAAATTAGAAAAAAGTTAAAAATTAGAAAAAAAAAATTTCCCTGCAACAAAATAAAAATTTTTATACATTTTTTAATAAATTTTTATTTATTAATTTTTATTTTTATGATTGGACCTTGAATATTAAGAGAAAAGACTGTTGCCTAGTTAATATTTGAAGAAAATTGCATTGCTAGAGGGAATGCAAAAGATGAAATAAAATAAAAAAAAATTTTTTTTTACGATTAGGTACTGTACTGAAAGAAATATCAAAGTCGGAACTGCTTGTTTTCAACTCCCCTCCAATTATAGTAAATGCGTTCCGTTGTAACGAGAAGCTTCAATTAGTGTAGCGACAGTGTCTTACAGCAAAGCAAATGCATCCATCGATTGCGCTAGTGGAAACCACAGTTTCAAAGCAGATGGTGATACAATGGTATTGATTCAATCACTTATTTCTCAATAATAGACACACTGCGATTTTTCGTACGAAAAAATTAAAATACGAAATCATAAAAAAAACAAAATTTTAATATAATTTCGTTTTAATTTTCTCGTTTTATAAATTTCGTAACGAAATACAAAAAAGATTTCGTATATTATTTCGTAAATACGACTTGATTTGCGCATGCGCACTGAATGGAATAACAACAATATTCGTTAAATTCTGCTGCCATTTTCCCTCCGCTTCAGCCGCAATTTTGGCAAATTAGTGGCGATTTGATTATCTCAGGTTTGTTTTTTAATCAGTCAAACACCATGCACAAACCACAAGCCCAATACTTAGGCTTAATTTGTAATAAGGTGCCTGGTTATGCTAAAAATTGCTGCCGCCGATTAAATATCATATATATAATACGTTTCATGACAAATCGCAACCTGTTATACGAAATTCAAATTACGAAATTAAAAAAAATAAATTGAAATAATTAAAATATTTCGTTTTTTTTTTTTTATTTTCGTAATTTTTTCGTACGAGAATTCGCAAAATCGCAAAGTCTCCAATAATTTGATTTTAACATGTTGTAAAAAAAAAATTCTTTTTTTTGGACCGATTAAAAATTTGATCTCTTTAACAGAATACAAAAATTAGCGTTATTTTCCCAAATTTTCTAAACAAAACTGTTAAATACTTACAAAGTCATTAAAATTCCATGCACTGCATGATGGAAAGAGTAACGCTCTAAATTCTACTTCAGTCCAAAAAGTTTAAAAGTGGATTTTTATGATCTGAATGGAATGTAAACGAGGAAAATGTGATTGATGTTTCCAAAAATAAATTAAATAAATAAACCCATAAAGCTTAAATTATACATATATATATACCGTCAAAATGCAGCAGAAATATATAAATCCTCATTTGGTTATACCAAATAAATGTTAAACAAAAATAAATTCTCATTTTCTAGTCAGCACGACAAACTTGGCCTTTCACATCCGTCAAAATTTCCAAAAACTTACAATATTCAAATTTTATAATTTATTTATTTTTTAAATTTTTAAATTTTTTTAAATTTAATTAATCACTAAGATGAAATAAGATTTCAAAGATGACTCGAAGAAAAACTCAAAAGATTTTTTGCTGCTGGATAAAAATTAAAAACTCAACTGTTGTGTGTATGTGTGTCAACAGCAGAGGCGTGATGGATGATGTGCCATATGTGTTTACAAATTCGCCGTTAATATAACGGTGAAAATATCAAACGTGGGGATAAGGACAGCTGATGATAAATGATTTTATCGTTGTCAAATTCTTCAGATGAATCATATTGACATCCAACATTGACCCTCGTCATTCACTTTATTACTCCTTGTGCCCTTCCTTCTCTTATTTGCTTTGGTCTTCACTAATAATGTTTATCTTTCGTTAAAGAGTTTGCGCTATAATGAAAACGTTCCCGAGTTAACAGCCGTCACTCATAAAATCAAATCTGATATTTAATTCAATTTGAATTTTGAAACGCTTTATACTCTATTTAACTATTCATACACGAAACTCCCATTGGTTAATGGCCTATGCATTGTACTGAAAGTTTATATTGTGATATCTTATTTTAATCCTCTAGTTGAGCCGAGTGGAAAAATCATTGCTTTGTAGTTCAAAAATGTGCATGACATTGTTAACAAATGAAAACATTTGTAAAATATTTTAAAAAATTATTTACATTTGGGTTTTTGTATTGTTGCGCACATTTTTTGGCTACGAAACAATGATTTTTCGACTCAGCTCGACTAGAGGATTAAAATAAGATACCACAATATATACTTTCAGTAGAATGCAAAAAAGTTCACTTTCAGTTTCGTGCACGTATTGTTGGATAAAGTTTAGTCGTATAATTTTGATATATCTTATTGTTGAGTGCCATTTTTATTGGTTTAAATTTGAAAATAAAATTTTTTTTATAGTCACGAAACACCAAATTTGTAGCTCCCATGATGGAAATTGATTCCATTCAAGGAAGTATCGAATACTTCTGGCCTCTACTGATGAAGTAAAGCCATGGCTTTGACCAGGAATATAAGGTCAATCTAATTCAAACCACGTCCCAAGTAACACGCGAATATTGCTGGAATGTTCCGAATGTCTCCTGAATGTTGACAATGTTTATAGTATTTTCGCAACATTTCTGCAATGTTGCTAATGTGAAATGAATGTTGACATTTTCCAATGTCGGTATCAAGTTTGATTTCATTGCTGCAGCAGTGTTGTGCCAACATTGGCAATAAACATTGAACCAAACATGAATTTTTGATATATGTCAATGTTACTTAAAATGTTGCTGCACTGTTGGCAACAAACATTTGATCAACAAACAACTAAGATTTTTGTTTAAAGCAACATTGCCACAATGTTAAAAGAAGTGCCATTCAGAACAATAATGCAACATTCAGAGAAACAGTGCAGCAACATTTGCACTGTTTCTCTGAATAACGTTGTGACAATGGTGCCAATAAAACAGTGCAGCAATGTTAGAAGAAGTGTCATTTGAAACAATGATGCAACATTGCAAATATTATTTCCAAACATTGAAGCAACGTTGCAGTAAAATTCCGTGTTACCTGGGATGTTATTTGCTTCGATGCAATTCCTCACTGCTTATATAAAAATCCGTACTAATTTATAAGGTTACTACGAGTTCTTATTGAAATCACAAAGTTGTCCCGCGTTTCAGTGTACATTTACAAGCAATTAACTTTTTTCATAAAATGTTATTTTACTAATAATAGTTATTTCTAAGAATAGGGACTTTGCACTTTCTCGTTTATAAGTTTGACTTATACCATATAGGCATGGACCATTTATACGTTTAATGTATAAAAGTTAGTTCACAATGGATGCGTAGCTTTCATGTAACAAGTCAATTATTGCATGTACGCCATGTTTTTTCGTATGAAAGTTGTTTACATCATTGTGAACACAGTACTGAACTAAATCACATTTAAGTCCAATGAGCATGCTCAGTCACTAGGAAGTAGAATGACGTCAGTCACTAGGAAGTAGAATGACGTCAGTCACTAGGAAGTAGAATGACGTCAGTCACTAGGAAGTAGAATGACGTCAGTCACTAGGAAGTAGAATGACGTCAGTCACTAAGAAGTACTCTGATGACAGCCATTTTGTTCACCGGCAACAACAAGTGATTCGAAAACTGTGATTGGCTGGGAGAAATCACAAGAGAATCGTTTTGATTGGCTATGCATCATGCAGTGACGTGCAATAAGTATTCTTAGTGTCTTGTTTGTTCATTTGGTGGTCACTCTGCCCACCTATGACAAGCGCCCCCCAGGCGTTCCCGTTTGACATAGAATAAAGATTAGCCAGTTACCCTTTGGAGTTCACCCTTAACCCATGTATTTTATTTCAACGTATTTGAGAATACTTCATATCATACTTCACATTCCACGTACAAAAAAAGCTCGCAATACTTCAAATTATTTAAGTCTAGATTTGCACGTAAACTATGTATGCAACTGACGTGCATAGAGTTTGTATGCAAAATTTTAGCTCATTGTGAACGCTGTTGCGTCCATTGTAAACCAGCCTTATCTCTAAAATTGTTGACCTATAGACAATTCTATAAGTTATACGTTATAAGTTATAAGTAAGTCACCAAAAATAAAAGCCCAAAGTCCCTAATAACTCTTCTGTGTAACCATACAACCGACACTAATACGGTCAGCGCATCAGGGAAGCTTTGCAAAAGGAGAAAGTAGGAGTATATAAAAAAATAGTAATTTTTGTGTTCATTAAATAGTGAAAACACATCACATCAAAACTATGCATTAACATTTTTTTAAACCCCCCAAATCCATGATTAAACATTAAAATGCCAAAATGATCATTTCAATTGAGAAAATGATTGAAATTCTCTTGTTGTTGCTAGTTAATACCATATTTATAACTTTAAGTCACAACCACAAACGTACTTATGTCAAAGACTTAAAATGTAAACTTTCATTATTAATATAGAAGTGAGAGTAACTTTCCTCTTTGCTCGTATCTTTCATTCACTAATACTTTTAATAATTAAATTAATTAAGCTGAAAGGTTCAGAATTTTTTTTTTATTCTCCAGCTTTTAGTTTAAGTTTTAAAACTTTGCTCAAGAGTTTATAACTTTTTTTATGGATTTTTTTTTGTTGTTGACATCTTGTTTTCTCATTTATTGAACTTTTTATATACATTTTTTGGTTGACATTATTTGTTTTGTTTCTTTTATTGAATTTAAATGTTGTTTACTTTACTTCAATTTTTATGTTTTTTTTTTTTTTTTTATTGTAAATAAGCTTTGAGTAATGATAGTTGTCATTGTAATATATTGTAATGTATTTTTATTTTATTTTTTATTTTTTATTTTTTTTTATTTTTTTTTTTTAAATTTGAAAAAGTCTTTCTCCAATTCTCCATTCATTTGTTTTCTTCAATTTCATCATCCTGCCCACGCTTATCAGCAAATATATGACGTCATTCAAGACATCGGATGCTAGATGGATCAAAGCAACCCGCATTATGAACAGAACATTTAGCATAGTCACCAAACTATGAAGAAAAAATAATCTCACAATTCAATTCAAAACGCAACACTCATTTTCAGGTTATGGTAAGTCAAAATTTAATTTGAATTAATTAATTTTAAAAAAAAAAAATTAATTAATTAATTTAAAAAAAAAAATTAATTAATTAATTTAAAAAAAAAAAAAAAAAAATTAATGAAAATTATTTATTATTTATGCACATTTCATTTCCCTATAATTTATTTTTTTTAAATTTATTTACACGATATTTACGATCTAAGATTTATGTTATTAATAAGAAATATATATTTCTTTAAGCACGCACAGCATGATTTACACCTCCCCTTCAGTTTCCCACATCCCTTAGCCGGGTGGACGAATCCGTGACATCAACGGAAGTTGGGGATGCTGCAAAGGCCCACACACTGGCTGACGGGGAGTCAGATCAGTTGCGAGCTCAAAGACCATCAGTACATGCGGTGACCCTCAGGTCGATCCGTCAGTTTCACTTACCTTAAAGAATAATTCTATTTTCTTAAAATCGACTAAAGTGCAGTTAGTCAATTGAAGATGCGCCACTAATGACTGGAAATATTGAGGGTCCGTAGTTGTCAATTGATTCGCAACTTCCTGCACGTGTATCGCTAATAAGTCTCCGTAGGAAGTAAGGTAAGGACGTATCATTTTGTCCTGTAAACAAAAAAAAAAAAAAAAAAAAAAATTAAATTAATAAAATTAATTTTTTAAATTTATTTTAATATATATTTTTATAACTTTGTTTCGTGAAGTTTGTGCATTGTTGAATTTATATTTTTTAAAATGCTTTTTATAATAAATAATAAAAATGGTAAAGTGAGAAAATCCTTGCGATTTGTGAATAAAAAGTGTAAAACAAATAAGTGTTTTGCAGTGAAGCAAAACCGACTATTCAGGGGGTGCTTTACACACGTTTTGAGAATTTGGATTGGGACTGAATTGGAAATTTGATTTTACGCAGCGTATTCACTTAGATTTTAGTCTGTAGATCAATAATAGTGATTTTTTTTATTTTATATACTGTATATATAAAAAAAACTCAAAACATTTTTTTTTTTTAAAACAAAAATTAATTTAAAAAAAAAAAAATAAAATATAGTCAATTCCATCTCTTGACATTGATTGCGAGCACTCACAAGTTGTTAATTCATATAAATTAAGTACTTGACATGGCATAAGCATTCACCGTGACACTACACCTTAACGAGTGAAAATGTTAGTTTGTGGCATGTAATTAGACATGAGAAAATTCTGCTTGACTAAAGTTGGTTACTCCTGCACACACGATAATATGCGCTTCTGTCAAGTAAAATTTCACTATACAAATTTAGAACAGACATGTACACAATTTTTTTTTATTTAATTTTATTTAAATTTTTTTTTTTTTTTTTTTTTGAATATTGGTCTAGACAGGAACGTAAGTTAGAGTACATTTTCGATTAAAGTCACTTTTGGAAACAATTTAGTTTTACTCATCCATGAAAATGTGCGACGTTTCTAGCATGTGATTATGGTGACAAATTTAATGCAAATGAATCCTCCTATCTTCCACTCACGTATAACGTTTAAATAACAATAGACATTGCTAGAATTTTTATAATGTAAAATAAACTTGACCTTGAAAAGAGTTTTCAAGGTCAGTTCAATTAAAACGTCAATTTTAATGAAAAATTTAACAAATTCACAAAAAAATCTAATTATGCAAATCACAACAAAACTTTTTTTAGTGAATCTTCTAATAAGGTGAGTAATTTGACCTTTAAGACACTTTAGTTCCACCAACCAACCGCAACCTATTGAGCGATTTAAAGTTTAAATAAAGTAGCGCCCAGTTTCAATTTACAGCGGATAAAATCGAAACACTAAAAACAAACTCCCCAGCTGGGCAGCCCTTAACTAAATTGACTGTTTGACTTGAAGAGACGATATAAGTGCGGCCACCGCGATGCGACCCTCTCCGTTCCGCCTGACCAAAGTCAACAAAATTGACTAATCGTCTCCAAATTTCCAATTTTGCGTTTTAACGTCATTTGATCAATTTACATATAAATTGATCTGAATATTTCACGCTTTGTTGAATCAAACGTGCGTTTCAAACTCTTAATTTAAATATTTATCGAGTTTAATCTGCGCTTCGAATAATTTATAATAATATTTTAATTTTTTTTTTTATTTAAGTTTTGCCACATGCAATTAAATTAAGTGCGGTGATGTTTAATCAAGCGTCATCAAACTTTTAATTGTGAATTTGAGAATAAATAGATGTAAATTAAATTTAGAACGCTGGAGAAATGTCTACATACGTGTTAAAGTTGAATAAATTGAGACTGGCATGTTCTCAATTACCGGTGCTAAACTGCCCAAAACAATCGGGAATCATTTGTTACAATTAACACTTTGTTTCATTAATTTAAATTAAACTATGAGTTTTGTCAATGACCTTATTCATCTTAAAGGGTTTATAACATCTCATTTTTTATTGGTTCATTGGATCAAGCATCGTTTAAAACCCTTAAATAATTTTTAAGACATTTTTTTGAAAAATATTAAAAGTTTAAAAACCAATTTTGAGGTTGTGAAAATGAGCAGACGACAAAATGAAAAAGTGAGAGATAATAGACGAGACCAAATCGAGAATTTGCGCGATTGTTACCAGTTGTGATGTAAACCTCATGTATTTAACGTGAGGAATACCAACTGTGACGTCAGAAACAGCGCCCTGCCCACGCCAACCCATTGGTAACACTGAATGTTGCTGCAAAGTTGTTGCAATGTTTGGAAATAACATTTGCAATGTTGCATCATTGTTCCAAATAACAGTTATTCTAACATTGATGCACTGTTTTATTGGCAACATT
Organism: Strigamia maritima; assembly: GCA_000239455.1. NCBI lineage: Eukaryota > Metazoa > Arthropoda > Chilopoda > Geophilomorpha > Linotaeniidae > Strigamia > Strigamia maritima. Next base: position 109,671 of record JH431856.1, on the reverse strand, counting down.
GCCGCAACTTTAAAAAAAGTGACGTTCGGAACAATGATGCAACATTCAAAGAAACAGTACAGCAACATTGCAAATGTTAGTTCCAAACAAAAATCTAAGTTGTTTGTTGATCAAATGTTTGTTGCCAACATTCCAGCAACATTTGAAATAATTATTAACAAAAATCTAAGTTGATTGTTGATCAATGTTTGTTGCCAACATTGCAGCAACATTTTAAGTAACATTGACATATATCAAAAATTCATGTTTGTTTCAATGTTTATTGTCAACGTTGACACAACACTGCTGCAGCAGTGACATCAAACTTGATGCTGACATTGGAAAATGTCAACATTCATTTCATATTAGCAACGATGCAGAAATGTTGCGAAATACCGTAAACATTGCCAACATTAGGTGACATTCGGAACATTCCAGCAACATTCGCGTGTTACCTGGGAAGCTGTTCGGGATACAAAATAATTCTGTTAAAGGTGTTCCAAAAAATTTACAAAATAAATAAAAATCATTTAGGCCATTTTAAAGGATAATGAAAATTATTCAGCTACAAAATAACTGATGTCGTAGACCCTTTAATCAAATTTTTAGGATTTTTTTTGGAAAACATTTTCCCTAATGTCGATGTTTGGTATACAAAATGATTTTAAACGTGTTTTAAAACCTTTAAAAAAATAAATAAAAATCATTTAAGCCATTTTAAGGGATGACAAATATTATTGCTGTAAAAATCAAATAAAAAAGAAAAAAAAAATTAGAAAAAATTATAAAAAAACGATTTTTTTTCCAAGGTCGATTTTCTAAATTGTTGTTTGAAGCTTGACCACAATACAATAATCCATCAGTCAATATTGATTTCAAGACTTGAAGTTGTAACATCAAAAATAATTCCAAATTAAAAGTTTTTGATGAGAAATTAATTTCATTTTCTGGTGCACTGCAGCAATTAATGCAAAAATTATGTAAACAAATAATGTCGACAGTTAAGTCCAATTTCTTGGAAATGACTAGTAATTACGAGATCCACAGAGCAGAAGCCATGTTTTAAAGCGTATTTACAATTTGATGTTTCTTGCCACCAGGTTCCTGGCATTGATCCAGGATCAAAAAAGTACATTCACAGTTCACACATTCTAGAGATATAAAAGAAGTCAAGTGAGAAGTCTGCGACTTTCCAGGAAAGCTCAACCATGACTTAACATGATAATTCCAAAAGGTAAAAAAAAAAAATTCATTAAATAACTAATAGAATTAATTATGAAAGTAATATTAAGTTTATCGGAACTATTCCCGATTATATTTTATATTTAGTAACAACTAATCACAAAAATACCACAATTTTATCTATGAAACCAGAATATTCTAGTAAAAGATATGATTATAGCCTACTGTGCACATAGTTACACTTTTCTTAAAATTGCATTAATTGATATTTAAATTATGTGCTAAAAGAAGTTTTTGCTACGTAATTTACATCCTGTAGTTCAATTTTCAATTGTTATAATCATGAATTTCGAGTTAGGACTCTTTACACTAATTTTACTAATTTATTTCCAACCAAGCTGGTCATCTTCTGTAGTTAGCTGATTTACAAATTCTTTTACAAAATAAGTTTGCGCATAGATATAATAAGCTTCTTAAGCCTAAAGGCTCATTCACAATGGTCGCAAACGCGTTCACAATGAGCCAAAATTTTGCATGCAAACTGTACGCACGTCGGTTGCATGCGGTTGCATGCATAGTTTGCATGCAAAAGCTATACTTCAATAATTTGAAGTATTGCGAGCTTTTTCGTACGAGAAATGTGCCGTATGATGCATAGCCAATCAAAACGATTCTCTTATGATTTCTCTCAGCCAATCACAGCCTTCGAATCACTTGTTGCCATTTTGCCTCAGTAGCTGTGACATCATTCTACTGCCTAGTGATGATGTCATTTTACTTCCTAGTGACTGAGCATGCTCAGTGGTGATTTAGTTCAGAACTATGTTCACAATGATGTAAACAACTTTGGTACAAAAAAAACAAACGAGTCAATTGTTGCACGCAACAATTGACTCGTTGCATGAAAGCTACGCATGCATTGTGAACCAGGCTTTATTCCCATGCAGGCGTTAAAACTCGTGCGTCAAAGCAGCAAAGCACCATCTAGTCGCGCTAAAGTTCAACTTCATATCCCCACATGTGCTGAAAAGCACAGCGCATTGGCTTGTCTGCATCGGTGATGCAACAGAGTTCCCATGTATCGCAATATTTTAGCACATGAATCATGCTTTAGCTCGTTAACGCGTGCATGAGAACCAGGCTTAAGAACTGTCCCCTTTTCTTATTGGTTATATTTTTCAGCCTTCTATTTTCCATTTGCCTAAGTCGCCGCTTGCGTTTATAAACCTAATTCTTTCTCTCTCTCTCTCTACTTCCCATTTAGTTAGGAAAATGTGAAGTTATTTATGCTTTTGAATAGGGTGTCAAGAAAACTTGAATATGGTATCTCAAAACTTTTAAGTTGGCTGTTAAATAAAAAAATTGTTAAGAAATAAAGAATTCTTTCGGTTGGCAAAGTTCCAACTAGATAGCGACAATCATCCTTTTGGCATTGCTATTTAGTTAAATGGAAGTTTAAAACTTGCCACCAGAGGGTTAAGTTGGATATGATGTCGCATTAAGACCTTCTATAGATTGTATTAAGAATAAGAACTTTAAAATACTTTTAAATACTGTTTAATGAAAAATGTCATCAATGTAATTAAGAATCAGATAGAGATAGCGATGACACCTGGTGACTGGTGGGAACATATTATCGATAAAGCCAACTCTTAAAAATCTAAAAAAATATGTTATAACGAGGTTTTTGCTGTAAGCGAGCAATTTAGCACGTAAAACCTACATTTTGGGGATTTCCAACTTCGTTAAATATCAGACAGTTTGCGATTTCTCGTACGAGACAAAAAATTAACGACAATGTGTAACGAAATTTTTCAAAAATCTCGTCAAACCATTAAGACAAAGGGACGAGATTTTTAACAATATCTCGTTTTTGGCCATTTTCGTAATAAAATAAATCTCGTACGAGAAATCGCAAACTGTCTGTTACGTGAATAGCAAAAAACGAAATATTGTTAAAAATCGTGTCCCTTTGTTTTAATGGTTTGATGAGATTTTGCGATTTCTCGTACAAGACCGAAAACGAGATTTAAAAAAACAACAAAATTTTCAAAAAAAATTCGTTTTTTTAAATATCGTTAATAAAATGTCGTATCAGTGTTTGCGATTTGTCACGAAAAGTATTACATACGACACTTAAATCGGCGGTAGCAATTTTTAGCAGAACTACCTTCTTCCGCCAAACATAACCCCATGGCGCCATGGTAGAGACCTTATCACAAATTAAGCCTAAGTATTGGGCTTGTTACTGATTAAAAAACTATTGTCATGAAATTCTGCCGACATTTTCCCTCCGCTTCGGCTGCATTTTGGCAAAGTTGTGTCGATTATGACTCTATGCAGTGCGCATGCGCAAATCAAGTCGTATACACAACAATTTGAAACGAGATTTTTGAAAAATCTCAATCAAGACCTTCCAAACGAGAATACATGTAACAAGATAATTAACAATATCTCGTTATTTTGGCATTCTCGTAATGAAATAAATCTCGTACGAGAAATCGCAAACTGTCTATTAAAGCGACGACTTCGCTATAACGAAGTTAGACTGTATAATATCTTCCATTCACTGAATAGACTGTCATTTTGAATCTCGTCAGTGGCAATTTGAGCAGCTCAACTTCCTTCTTGGGACCTCTCATTAGTCACATTAAATGGGTTTTACATGGAAACATATTCCTAAACAGCCCCAGTCTATACCCACTGTATAATGCTGTTTTGAAAAGCTTAAGGCAAACTGCGCCTTTTTACTGTGATTATCTTAAAAACCAAATCCAAAATGTAGAAATAGGAATAAGAATGGAAATCTAGCGTTAGAAACAAAGAAGTTACGACATGTTTCTTCCATGATCACGAAAAACCTACGGATCTTAAGATAGAAGTGTCGCATAAAGCGCTGAGTAAAGTGCAAATCCACATTCAGCTTTTCTCAGCAGTTGTGTCGAATCTCTGCTCGATATGACGTTCCCCCAAAACCTTGTTTTGACTCTACAGAACAACACTAATGCAAAAATGGTGAAAAATACAATTAATTGCTACTGTATAACTTAAAAAACAAAGAAATTAATTCTTTAAAATATTTTATTGTTGGATATTTATTATTTTACAACAAAAACAATTGTCTCGCCTTGTTTGTCATGCAATGCATTATAGTTGAGCAAGCATCGATTGACGTCACCAGTTCTGATTTTAACAAAATAACCATCTGTGCGTGCGCATAGGCATGTACATGCTCATGCTCACAGAGTTGAAACCTGAGAACTAGTTCTAGATCGTTTAAATTTTAGGATTGGAAACGTCATTCGACCATGTTGCATTGTTTTTTTGGCCAAAAAATATTGGAATTGTTAGAAAATAATAAATATGCAACAATAAAATATTTTAAAAAATGAAATATATGTCATTGTTAACAGTCTTTCACATAAAATTTGTTGCACAGTAGGTATGCAAATATCTAAAAAACCAGCACCGTAGATGAAGCTAATGATAACTGACGTCACAAAATCTCTACTGTACAACAAATAAATTACTGCACTTGTTTTTATTCAAATTGTCGAGCTCCTTGACAAGAAGCTCTCGTGCGCCTCTTCCCAGGGAGCTCGACAATTCAAAATAAAAACCGTGCAGTAATTAGTACTAAAATTTTGACTTCACTTAACCCTTGGATGGGCAACCTATGACACAATTGTGTTCAGCTCTTTTCTTAAATAGGAAAATTTTTTTTTGTCTTATCTTCTGAAGCTGAAATTTTTTGACTTTGTTCAAATACTAATAAACTTTATATAAAAAAATTTTAAAGTATTTGCTTTGATATTTATTGAAATAATTGATCGGCAAATTTTAGCCCCTTAAAACTGCAGCAGAAAAAAAAGCCGGCTTCACTGCATATTGGCTAAAGCGCTTCTGTTCAGGGTTACTAGCAGACGATCACATTGAAAAAGATTGTGAAGCAGAAAAGCCAAGTAAAGATAAAAATCCGTGCTCATGTGCAGTGGCCATTTTTGGAAAAAACTAGCGCCAACAGCCGCAGTTTTAACTGCTTTAACTACTTGACCCGAAATATGAACATGATCGTGTCTATGGGTTATCCACTAATGTTATTTTTAAAGCTTGCCTATCTGAGAATTAACCTTTAATAATTTCAAGTAAATTCAAATACTTTGTATTACCTTGAAACTATTAAGTCAGAAGTTTAATAATTTTTCATTTATTAGCTTTTGCCCTATTGCACCACTTTGAAAATTGAAACCCCATAAAACAAATTTGCCAAGAACACAATAATATTTTCTTCAATTCACTTAGCTGTACCTATATGCCTTTCTATGCCTCTACAGCAGATTTCTCCACAAAAGGTATTATACACAATTTCTTTGACCAAAATTAGATGGAAGAAAAAAATTTTACATTCATTCTGAATATTTCCATCTTCTTAGGCAAAACTATAATGTATACTTGAAATTTTTATAGTACATATCAAAAACTTGGGCTTACAGAGCCCAGTGAATCTATTTTGAAAGTTACAAGGATCAAGGGACTAGTTTAATGGTAGGATTGAAAACATCTCTCTTCCAAGAAAAAAAAAATTCTAGCAATGACAAAATTGAAGGGCTTAAGAAATCACTTTTTTCCCTCATCCCACGAGAGCTGGAGGTCTTAGAGCATAGGTGAAGTGAAGCCATGAAGGGTAGGACCGCAAGAATAAATTTGACAGATGACAGAGCAATTTGGACCGCAGTTGTCCCACACATAAAACTAGACCTAAGAAATAAAGTAAACCGAGCACATATGATCTTTATATGTTTCTCCTTGATTTTTAGAGTTGACCACCAAATTAATGAAAGAAATAAAGTTGATGATTTAATCAAGGGCTCATTGGATCCGGAACTGCGTGCTAGTAATACAAACGTAGAGACGTCTTCCGATAATGTTTTTTTCACAGTTCTCCTGCCTGTTGTCGATGGGTTTTCTCCAAGTACACTACCCAGGTAACACCAAATGTTGCTGCAACGTTGCTGCAATGTTTGGAATTAACATTTGCAATGTTGCATCACTGTTCCAAATGACACTTCTTCTAACATTACTGCACTGTTTTATTGGCATAATGTTGCACGCAACATGGCTACAACTTAAAAAAAAAGTGACATTCGGAACAATGGTGCAACACTCAAAGAAACAGTGCAGAAACATTGCAAATGTTATTTCCAAACATTAGAGCAACATTTAAAGTTACATCATTGACAAAAATCTAAGTTAATTTTGTTGATCAAATGTTTGTTGCCAACATTGCAGCAACATTCGAAGTAACATTGAAATATATCAAAAATTCATGTTTGTTTCAATGTTTATTGTCAACGTTGGTACAACACTGCTGCAGCAGTGACATCAAACTTGATACCGAAATTGGAAAATCAACGTTCATTTCACATTAGCAACGTTGCAGAAATGTTGCGAAAATACCGTAAACATTGCCAACATTCAGGTGAAATTAGGAACATTCCAGCAACATTCGCGTGTTACCTAGGTAGTTTCCCCACATCAAGTAATAAAACTGAAAACTCGGTCTATGTTAAAGATTAAAATGTTCTTTGTATTAGAGTATCCATGCTGGACATATCGGACCATAAGCTTTAGGAAATAATGTACCAAAAAATAAAAAAAAAAAGAAACAACTGAAAGTAGTACTCGAAGCACGAGTTAGAAGAATAAATAATTCAAAGAGTGGCTGCTGAGAACAAAATAAGCGAAAGAGAAAAGCCAGGACTTAACACCAGGGGGCTTACTTTTGGTCTCAAGCTGAAGGGGGTCTCAAAATTTACGCATTGTTTACCTGCTAATGTAGCACGTAAATTCCTTTATCGGAGTTTTCCAGATTTGAGAATTTATTTGTGAAAGTGAAGAATGATTCTATTGGTTGTTTTTGTACAACCAAAGACCCCTGGTGGTGGAATGAAAAGTGAAAATAGCCAGATCTATATACTGGAACTGTTAAACTGTGAAAGCTCTCAATTTATTACATACAAAACAAATAGATTTAATTTGACGTTCAACATCCGACTCATCATCAAAATTCACAAGAGTGTAATTCTATTCCCTAGACAACTTAAACTATTGTACTAAATTATTCACCCATGACACATAGTGCATTATGCTGTTGTCCTGCTACTAATATACGTTCAATTGAATGCTTAAACTGTCATTTAGACTAATCTACATTTCAAGGTTTAATTTATGTTTGAAAGGTAAATTTACAAATAATAAGATTTACCATCAAACCGTCACTGCCCGATACAATTTGAACTGTGCATCGCCAGCTGCGCACAACAATCACACTTTACGTGAATCCTGATATGCATGCTACGCAAAATATAGTTCAAACCTAAATGACATCGTAATAAAAAATACTTGGTCTTATGGCCCCATTTTGGAATTGACAAGATTTACTCGAATTTCCTAGATTTTCGTTCATTTTGCTCAAGATTTGGCGCTGTATTTGTAAATGGATTTGTATACAATTGCGTGGATTTGCACCGATTTGGTAAAGTTGTGTGGATTTGGTGGATTTGTGGAGATTTGTAAATATCAAATCTCACTAAAGTCTATTTACCTATAAGTTTGGAGTAACTGGACTGATCGCAGGAAAAGTATTCATACCCTAAGTCACATGTCTGTCAGTAACCAATGAAAGTAAAGGTCATTTTTGAATAAAACGCCATCTTGGAGAAATAGATGGCCCGGTCCATGATTAGTTTTAATCATGGCCCGGTCGAACCGCGCAAAACCGCCATCTTGGATAAATAGCTGGCCCGGTCGAACATTTGACGACCGGTCTTGACCGGTTTAGAACTACTTTGTTATGCGCAACACCATTTAACAGTTAATTGCCACGACCAATCCGAGTTACTCCAAACTTATAGGTAAATAGACTTTAGAGACGAGATTTGAACAAATGATAACCCCTCGCATTTACAGCAACGACAGTAGCAGCAGCACATCAGCAGTAGCGATTGTTGTGCGCAGTTGACAATCCGCAGTTCAATTTTAGCATCAAGATATCGGGCGGCGACTTTAGTAGGTATACAAATACGTCTATTGTAATGGGTATAGCATTCTTAGTTACTTATAGAAAACATAATATTGCTAGGTTCCCACTAGGCAAAAACTCAGACAGAAAATTTTCTGCAGTGCAGAAAAGTATGTTTTTCTGTCGTTGGTTCCCACCTGTGGACTGAAAAGTGAGCAAAAAAGTGCAGAAAAGTAGAATTTAAAAAATGAATGCCAGCTAAGGAAGGCAATTTGTAAACACTGCTGCTTTCTACCCTCAAAATTTTCTGCAACAGAAAATTTTCTGTCAGGAATTTCTGCCAAGCAGGAATCAAGCATATTGTTATTTTGTTGATTGTTGACAAGCCTAATATAGCTCTGACATGTATAAGCTTTGTGATTAAAGTGCAGTTGAGCTCTTTTTTTGGTGTCTCTGCTTGGGTCTGTTTACAAATGCAAAAAACTTCCATTGATTAGTGACCTGCTCACTATTATTACAAATGTGCACATGTAAAATAGTATTGATTTACGCACGTTTTGTTGGTTTTGATTTAGAACTTTTTTGATTGTTAAAACCATCATTTCAACTGTGACTGGGGTGGTTTGCACAGTCCCTACTTGGGGGAATAAGAGGACTGCGCCGGACGCCTTCGTCATGTGAAATAGCAGAGACGACGCTGTATTTGGGTGTTTGGCCTTTATTACAGTTGTCTAGGGGCCAGCGTCAGCCTCCACCTGCTACTCATATGTCTGTACCACCGGTATGTGCTAGTCAAACCCGACCCACGGGCCATGGCGGTTGAACCAAGGACCGCGTGGTCAAAGTATTCTCAACCATGCTGCAACCCATTGTTATAGACTTGCAGCCACTGTTCTCGCTCATGGAGGCGGGGCCCAGAGAACTGAGATCCCGGGTTTCATAGCAGAAACCAGGGAGTTGGAGGAGCTTGGCCAATGCATGACTGCACTGGTTGCTGGCTCTCGAACAACTGCTGTCCCTGGATCCGCTCTGCCTCTACCTGCCTTCCCTCACTTCCTGTCTTGACCGGAAGTGGTCATGTCCGACCAGTCCACTAGGGGGACACGACGTGGGCCGTTGCCGTGCGCCTGGGTCGTGACACGGTCACACAACAATTAAAATTGTATTCTAAAGCCTCGTGATATGTCCAACCAATGACAGTTTGTCGCAATGGCATAAACAGAGTTCTAAAGTCTGACCGCGTAACTCTGTAGTCCATTTTGGATTGACTGAGACATTTTAACACACGCAGCAAATTCGCGAAATAAAATAGTTCGTAACCAATCCCATCTAATGGGAACAGACAAAATCAGACAAAATGACCGCATCCAAATGATTTGGATTCTTGTCGCCATTTTGATGTTGTCATATATGTTTCATCATAATACATTGTTGCGTGCCCAGCGAATCGGATATGGACTATAGAGATACACAGACAGACTTTATTTGGCAAAAGCCTACTTTATGAGCAAACTCCGTACGATTACACCATATTACCCAAAATATGTTTGTTTACTCCTTATCTAGGAGTCATGCTGGAGACACACTAGGCGCGAATCGCACGAATCGCATCGCTTTACGATTTTGAATGACCCTAAAAAATCGCTCCTGATTGGCTGCGATTTGGAATCACAATCAAAAAAGTACGGGCAGCATGTACTTTCAAAATCGCTTGGCAAAAGCAATTTTAATAAAAAAAAAAATTAAAAAATCTGGAAAATCCAAACTCCAAAACCTCACACGTCCTTAATTTACTGGTTGATTATATCTGTTTTATAGCTCATAGAAAAGCCCATTAACATATACATTACTTGAATGCAAATCTTAAATTGGCAATTCATGATGTGGCCTCAAGACGGTCATTGAAATTTCAAATCGCCGGTAGATGTTGACCTAACTTCACATTCACTACGAAAATCTAAATCTTTTACTATCTTAATAACAAGAAAAATAATTCTTCCGAGCTAAATCATACAAATGATTGGTATAGAAACTTTGGGTGGCGACACTATCTACCTGCAATCATCATTTATCTTAATTATCACCAGGCGGCGAACTAAGTGGGTTGCAGAAAGAGAACAACAAGTATTGTCAGAGATGCAACATTCTCCAACACTTGTGTTTAGTCTTAATGTGATGTGATAACGGAGCAGTAAAATAGATTTTCTCCTCATGTCATTTAGTCTGCAATAAAGTCTAACAACTGACCATAAGACAACTGTTTTCACGTAAACAACAACAGCTTCAGGTGCCTGATAAGACGATTCACATGTCCGCTCACGTTCTTGATTAAAGAAGAAAAAAAAAATGTTAAAAAAACCTAACAAACGGCTGCTGCAACCGTTTCCATTGTGTAAACTTCAATTTCCTGAACTGTTATCATTTAAAGAGTTTACGACATCAAAAATTTTATGGTTGAATAATTTTTCGGGATCCTTTACAATGTTCAAAATGATTTTTATTTATTTTTTTGAGAATACGTGGGAAAAAAAATCATTTTCTGTCTTGGCTCGGTTAAGCTTGGGGAGAGACATTGTTGGCCACTGCTGGGCGAGCGCTGTTTCTGACGTCACAGCTGATATTCTCCATGTTATTTTGCTAGGGTTTGTTAACAATCGCCAATATATGCGTATTATCGATTTGGTCATTCTCGCTTTTATCCCTCATTTTTTCATACTGTTGTCTGCTCGTTTTCACAATAGACAGTTTGCAATTTCTCATACAAGATTTTTATAATTTTTTTTTATAATTTATAACTTTTTGTATAATTTTTTGTCTCGTACGAGAAATCACAAACTGAGTATTTACTTTAAAGCTTACTTCACAATGGATGCGTAGCTTTCATGCAACAAGTCAATTATTGCATGTACGCCATGTTTTTTCGTATGAAAGTTGTTTACATCATTGTGAACACAGTTCTGAACTAAATCACATTTAGGTCCACTGAGCATGCTCAGTTACTAGGAAGTAGAATGACGTCAGTCACTAGGAACAACAAGTGATTTGAAGGCTGCACTGCAAATCTAGTGTCTAAATTGTGTTTTAGGCACGTTTAATGACTTAAGTGAAGACACTTTAAGAACCTGGTTCCATTTAATAGTCGTTTGATGAGCCTAAAATCAAGGCAACTATTTTTGAGTCACTGCAGTACGAAATTGGCAGTTCTAAATAGACAGAACAGACAGAAAACTGCTAAAATCCATGAATTTTAGCAGTTTTCTGTCAATTCATTAGCAGCAGTTTGCTCAATTTTTTGGTATTATATTTATAACTGTCAATTTCGTACTGCAGTGATTCAAAAATAGTCACCTTGATTTTTAGGCTCACCCAAACGACTATTAAATGGAACCAGTATTAGGTTCTTAAAGTGTCTTAACATTAGCTATCTAGATTTACAGTGTGTGATTGGCTGGAGAAATTACAAAAAAATCATTTTGATTGGCTATGCATCATACGTCACATTTCACGTACGAAAAAGCTCGCAATACTTCAAATTATTGAAGTTTAGCTTTTGCATGCAAACTACGCGTGCAACCGACGTGCGTAAAGTTTGTACGCAAAATTTTAGATCATTATGAACGCCCTTGCGTCCATTGTGAACCAGCCTTAAACCCGAAAAAAAGTTTGAAAAATTATTTAAGGGTTTTAAAACATGCTTGATCTCATGGACAAATATAAAATTTGATGTAGACACCCTTTTTTTTTTAAAAAAAAATTAAATCATATTAAAGTTACATACCGCAGCAATGTTAGTTTAATGGTTTAACCGCATCTAGATGTCATAAATTTGTGGCTAAATAATTGCTTCAGTGTCAGATAATTTAGCACGAATTAGTTTCCACGCCCTAGAACTTTTACGTGTATTCGGTAGATTGGTTTTGATAAGATTTCGAGCAGCAAATCATACACGTCTATGAACATAACCGAACAAGTGAAACTTACCAGGAGGATGCAATCATATCAGTATCAGCAAAGTTGGTCATCTTGATTCCTTCCGTATTGAGAAGATCGATCAGGCAGAAGAATTGAATTTTGTAAGATAATGTAAATTCCAACAGCGTCATCGATACTCGTTATAAACATCGATACTCGTTATAAACATCGATACTCGTTATAAACATCGATACTTGTCAGAAATCACCCACACTCGTCAGAAATCACCTATACTCGTCAAAAACCATCGATACTCGTCAAAAACTATCGATACTAATCAGATATCAATCAAAATCATCGATACTTGTCAGAAATCACCTACACTCGTCAGAAATCACCTATACTAGTCAAAAACCATCGATACTCGTCAAAACCTATCGATACTAATCAGATATCAATCAAAATCATCAATACTCATAAAAAATCATCAAAAGGCTATAGAGATACGTAGACAGACTTTAGTACAACAAACAAATACCTAAAAAAATGGCTGCAGTAATAATAAAATGTGTTTTGTGTAAACAATCCTTTCTTCTCTTTTTCTAAAATTGTTTTTCTCACAAAAGCTGAAAAACAAAACATTTTGTTTCTGCTTAGCTGAGCTTTGAATTCACAGTATAATCATTTAGCCAGCAAATTGAAGGCAAGATGTATTTTTAGATGCCATTTATTTCCCCCTCGCTTCAAATGGGCAGTGACATAAACGATTTCCTGGCGAACTGTACTAAAGAGTTTGTACTAAAGTCCTGGAGAGAAAACTAAACGATCAATCCAATGGATCGTTCAAATCCTAAATGTTTTTGCAAACGCCATTTAAGAATCAATCAAATGTCACTAGCTGAAGTTATCTTCTGGAAGAGATTTTTCAAGAGATGCCAACACACTTAATTTTTTTTTTTTTTTTTTTTTTATTTTTTTTTTATTGTAATTATTATTCAAGAAATAATAAAACTTTTTTTCATTTTAAATTGCTTTCATCAATCTTGTTACTTATTACATTTAATTATATGACTAAATTGGTATTCCAAATTGTCTTTTGCCATTAAATTCAAAAATTACTTTCATCTCAATTTGCTGCATTGATTTCTTTCCATTTTGGTAATTCACATCGGAGTTTATTATTTATTAAAAACTTTTTATTCAAGTTTTGTCAAAAACATTTTCAATCAAATTTGTCAAATGCAGAAATTTGATTGTGTTTTGGCTTTTAAAAAGCTCCCTGAAGATTTAGAAGATTTCAAAAATAATTCCATTTCACTTTTGAAATCAAATTTAAATTGATGAAACCACAAGAAAACGAAATGGAATTATTCCTTATAGTATAAATGTTAATGTTAATTATTATTAAATCGTATTAACGCAATTCTAAAGAGGATTTCAACACTTTAATATAATTCTTTAATTACCTTTGTGCACAAAGTACACAAATAAATGTTGAGGTTTCAAGAAGTTTCCTATAATCAACATAACCACCAACATAATCTATTTCAGCTCAATACCCAGCAAGTTTCAATCATTATTACTTTCCTTAAGGAGTTTACGACATCGCGGATTTTATTGTTTGATCGTGATCGGCGTGTTTCAAAACCCCTAAAAGTGATTAATAAAATATTTTTAAAAATTTTATTATGTCTAAAAATAATTATTTTACACTTGGCAGTATCATTTTGAGCTTGGTGAGGGACATTGTTGGCGTTGTACGTGAAGGCGCATTTTTTTTCCGAGTTGTCGTCTGCTGATTTTGTTGATGTTGTAAGTAAATTTAGATATAATAAAATTTTTAAATTTTTTTAGGGGTTTGGAAACATGTTGATCACAATTAAACAATAAAATCTGTAATGCCATAAACCCTTTGACACTATAATTCCAACTACGGTACCACTCGTGATACACAAGAAGTTTAATCTGCTCCACTGTAAAAAATACAGTTGCCAATACTTTTCCAACTAATTGTCCATAATCAAAAAATACACCAAAAAACATTTTGTAAAACACACATTCAACTTAAATGAGAATTTTTAAAATCAATAAATTAGAGCAAGCAGAGCATTTTAACAATGGTTTCGTTGTTAAATTAACGATGGTCAAGGTGACAGTCCACCAACATGCTATACTGTCAGTGTCATCAGATTACCATTGGTCGAAACAGCTCCTTTGCTCTAATTTATTGATTTTAAAAATTCATATCGATTGCCACTCGAGATCGAATGATTGCAGGATTCAGGCACTCGTGATCTTATCAGGCAGGAAAATTCACCAGTCACCACCCAGCAAAAATCTCCCTCTCTCTTGTGGTATTATAACTATAACATTAGGGGTATTCAGAAACAGCGCATGAGTGCGCAAGTGTGAAACTGTGAAAATGTGAAACTCACACTGCGCATGCTCAGTGCGCAAAGTTTCTGAAACACCCAAAATGCAAGATTGCGCAAGTGTGTGAGTGTGTGTGTGTGAAACTCACACTGCACATGCTCAGTGCCCAAAACAGGCGAGAAAGACGATTATATTCCAAAGTTTTCTCAAATTGTGTTTAGTTAAAAATGGTATCAAAGTTAAAAATGGTATCAAACTTAAAAATGGTACTAAAGTTAATAATGGTGGTACCAAAGTTGAAAATGGTACCAAAGTTGAAAATGGTACCAAAGTTGAAAATGGTACCAAAGTTGAAAATGGTACCAAAGTTGAAAATGGTACCAAGGTTACAAAATGGTACTAAAGTTAATAATGGTACCAAAGTTGAAAATGGTACCAAAGTTGAAAATGGTACCAAAGTTGAAAATGGTACCAAAGTTGAAAATGGTACCAAAGTTATAAAAATGGTACCACATGCCTACTTCTAAAATAATGAGACGCCATATTGATCCAGGTAACACTAAAACCCAGAACTATGTAATTTTAATTTTTTTTTTGTACCATGTAATTTTAATACTAGGCAAGAGGTACCATAATTTTAGTTCTAGGCAGTTATGCCTGCCCGTCATTTGCAATCACATGTGAAACGCACTATGCGCACCTCTTGAGGTGTGAGTGTGAGTCGCCCGTGTGAGTCACATAACATAACATGAAGCCTATGAGGCTTCCGGTGCGCATGTGTGAAATCACATTTTCACACTTACGCATTTGTGCACTTATGCGACAGTTTGTGAATACCCCTATGGTAATGTGTTCAAATTTCAGCCATTTTGGTTCAATAGAAGTTGGTGAAAAGCCCAAAACAAATTTTTGAAATCCAATGTTTTCTAAAAACTATTTTTTGTATTACTCTTGTTATTTTTTACAATGTACTTCTATAAAAAAAAAAACTGATGTGTTTTACATGTTTACCCTACTGTAAGTAGACTTTGTAGAAATGTGCATCTCATTGCATCAATCAATACAAAACCTCAATAAAACCTCATTAGAGCATTACTTAATTATATGTCGCTTCCTCCCAAAGCTGAAAAGATTTATCTTCAAAAAAAAAAGAAAAAAAAAGTGTTTTACCTTTGAAAGAATGAGTGAAAACAAGAAAAATACACCATGGTTTTGCTGCAACATCATTGCAACTCGATTAATTACATTCAACAGATTACAAGTTGCAATTACTGTTCTTAGTTGCCACATGAGGAAACTATTAAGAAGCGAAATGAGGTTAAGTTTGAAGTTATTGCATTATGAATTTACGACTCTTTTTTCTTTTATCTTTGGAAATGTCAACCGAAGATGGAAATTAATGTTGATGCATCTTATTAAAACAAATGTTATTTTCAGCTGAAATCGAATTTTGACAATATTAATGACTGCAGCAACAAAAAATATTGTTGTTGACATTTTTGAAAGTTGCAATAAATAGTTCGCAGAGTTGATCTCTTTCCTTATTACTTGAAAGTTTGTAAATTTAGGGTATAGATGTGAAATCGTAAGAAATGATAAAACTGGATTGCAGTGGTCAAAAAGTTTAACAAAACTAACTTTTATTATTTTAAACTTAACGCAAACTGGTACGAACTGAGAAATTATGACATAAAGCATATTGATAAAGATATTCCTCCTACTATAACTGCATTTATCATTTCATGCGCAAACTCCCATTGGTTAATTAACCTATATTGTACTGAAAGTATATATTGTGGTATCTTATTTTAATCTTCTAGTTGAGCTGAGTCGAAAAATCGTTGTTTTGTAGTTCAAAAATGTGCGTGCCATTGTTAACAAATGAAAACGCTTGTAAAGTATTTTTAAAAAATTATTTACATTTGGGTTTTTGTATTGTTGCGCACATTTTTTGGCTACGAAACAATGATTTTTCGACTCGGATCGACTAGAGGATTAAAATAAGATACCACAATATATACTTTCAGTACACTATAGGTCATTAACCAATGGGAGTTTCGCAGGAAATAATAAATGTAAAGTATAGACATCTTTACTTTAAGATACCCACCTAGTACATATCAAGTTAAGATAAATCTTCAGTGAAATTATTTGAATGAATGAGTCAAACTCACGTGTAAAACCGCATGAGTTTACACAATATTATTTTACATTAGTTGCATTCAAAAATTAAAACCAACCTGGTTTTAGCCGTTTTGGAAAAGTTGGTTTTAGCCTGGTTTTACAGCAATTTTTGAATGACCTATTTTTACTTTGATTTTAATTAAATTCTTGAACTTAGCTGGGAATTTTGGTCAAACCAAGTCAAAATCAAAATCAAATCAATATCAAAAATTAAATTTAGCTGATAAATTGTCTATTCCATCTTGGCTAATATATTCCATGAGAATCCAGCTAGAAAATAGTAAAGTTTGTGAAAAATAAAAAAAAATTATTTTGACGAACAACAGCAAACATCGTGGCCGCCGTGCGTGTTCCGCGACCACGATGTTCGCTGATGTCCGTTTGTCATTATTTTTCGCAACTCTTACCTATTTTTATGCCAATTTCTCCTGAAATCGTTAGGATGTTGTTAAATGACGTCCACACCTACAAAATCTGCAGATTTTATTTGCTAAAACCTCAGTTTGAAGTCGAGAAACATCATATCATTTCCAAGATGGCTGCTTCAGGATGCTACTAAAATCTAATAAAACTAAAACCTGGTTTAAAACGACCAACTGGAGAATGTTTTGGTTTAAGCAGTTTTTGGGGACTAAATTCTAAAACCAACACCAGGCTAAAACAAACTTCTCTAAAACGGCTAAAACCAACTTCTCTAAAACAGCTAAAACCAACTTCTCTAAAACGGCTAAAACCAACTTCTCTAAAACGGCTAAAACCAACTTCTCTAAAACGACTAAAACCAAGTTGGTTTTCATTTTCAATAGATGCATTCAGGAACTAAAACATTTTCATGTTTCAGTGGTTTCTCTCGTTTTGTTTCCTGAAATGTGTCGTCATTTCCGGAAACGTTTATGTTTTAGTCAAGAAACGCGCGTGCACGCGCGTTTTAGGAAACGCTACATTCCTGCGTTTCACGAGACACGAGTTGTGTCTTACAATTGCGCACTCGTCTGCGCAGCATCTAACTCTACTGTTGTAGAGTTAGATCAGCGCCATTTGTTTTAGACGTCACATGACTGCTTCAAGTCATGTGATAGAAGCTAAAACGAAGCTAAAACGTAGCTAAAACTTGCCTAAAACTTAGCTAAAACGTGCCTCAGATTTTCACACTCAGAATTATACACAAAACACACACAAAACTAACCACATGCAAAACTCGTTTTTGACACAAGTTTTAGTTCCTAAATGCACCTAATGCAACTAATGTATTCATGCATTACACATTAGGTGCATTCAGGAACTAAAACATTTCCATGTTTTGTTTCCCTCGTTTCGTTTCCTGAAATGTGTTGTCATTTCTGGAAACGTTTAAGTTTAAGCCAAGAAACGCGCATGCACGCGCGTTTTAGGAAACGCTACAATTCCAGCGTTTCACAAGACACGAGTTGTGTCTTACAATTGCGCACTCGTCTGCGCAGCATCTAACTTTACTGTTGTAGAGTTAGATCGGCGCCATTTGTTTTGAAGCTAAAACGAATCTAAAACGAATCTAAAACGCAGCTAAAACGTGCCTCAGATTTTCACACTCAGAATTATACACAAATCATACACAAAACACTCACAAAACTAACCACATGCAAAACTCGTTTTTGACGAGTTTTAGTTTGTGAATGCACCTAGTGTTTTTTTTTATTATTATTATTATAGTAAGTGCTATTTTTCTTTACGACTAACATACTTTGTTTACCCCCTGGAATGACGTTAGGACTTAATTGAGCCTTTCAACTAAACGTATTTACAGAAGGAAATTGAATTTTTCTCCCATATCTGATTACACAGTTTGTTCTTGAAAGTTAACCTCATTTACCAACTTTTGCTGACAACATGTAGTGGAGGTTTACTGCACTTAAAAGTCACTTTATATTGAACAACAAGCAGCTTTCGTGTATGGGTTATTTCATTAATTGATCAATTAGTAGCAAATAATTGTAATACCGTATTTTGTCGATTAAAGGCCGCGGCCTTTATTACAAATTGCGGCCGAGGGGTGCGGCCGTAATTCGAGGGCGGCCGTAATTCGAGGGCGGCGTTTAATTCGTTTGGTCATAAATTGCCTTGCATGTACGCAACTTTTTAAATTGTAAAACGTGTGTTTAATCGATTTTAATGTATTTAATACGTGCAAACGTATTAAAAACGTATTAAAATCGTTTGAACACATCTTTTACAACTTAATAACTTGCGTACATGCAACGCAATTTAGACAAAACGATACCGTAAACATTTCGAATAATGGCCGCGGCCGTAATTCGAGTGCGGCGTTTATTTCGAATTACAGCCGAGGGGTGCGGCCATAATTCGAGGGCGGCCTTTAATCGACAAAATACGGTAACCACTTTGAGTCGATATCTATAGAATTGAATTGCAATTCATTGAATTGTTTGAAGTGCTGTTGATATACTGTAGCTTAAAATAGTAATTTCTGCGCTATTTTTGACATCAAGGCCCAAAATGATTCCATTAATCAAGAATTTCAAGGGCTAGAAACCAGAACCTAATGACTATCATAATTCTATTCATTACTATATGTAATTTCAAATTAATGTCATTATATATCTTCAAGTAATTTGTATTGTATACATTTATTAAGTTATATCATGTATTTTTCACTCATGTGAAAAGAACTATTGGACTGCATGAGAAATAAATTATTTATTCTTCTAAATTTGCAAATTTAGTTCATTGAATTAAACAACAAAGCTTTTCGACCGAAAAGCCACCTTAAAGGCGCTGTTTAAATGGTTAACATCTAACGTCATCAAAAATTTTACGGCTGAATAAATTTCGCCATTCCTTAAAATGTCCAAAATGACTTTTTTTTATTTATTTCTTTATTTATTTTTTTTTAACCCTCGGATTGGCAAACTTTAAAACTAACATTAGTGGATAACACATAGACACGATCATGTAAGTAGTTAAAACGCTGTTGCATTTGGTTGAAAAAACTGCCGCTGTTGGCGCTAGTTTTTTCCAAAAACGGCCACTGCACATGCGCACAGAGTTTCATCTTTACTTGGCTTTCCTGCTTCACAATCTTTTTTTAATGTGATCGTCTGCTAGTAACCCTAAACAGAAGCGCTTTAGCCAATATGCAGTGAAGCCGGCTTTTTTTTTCTGCTGGGGTTTTAAGGGGCTAAAATTTGCCGATCAATTATTTCAATAAATATCAAAGCAAATACTTCAAATTTTTTTTATATAAAGTTTATTAGTATTTGAACAAAGTCAGAAAATTTCAGCTTCATAAGATAAGCCAAAGAAATATTTTCCTATTCAAGAAAAGAGCTCAACACAATTGTGTCATAGGTTGCCCATCCAAGGGTTAAAGTTTTCAGAAAACGTTAAAAAAAATCATTTTGTATCTTTGGTGAGAGACATTGTTGGTCACTGCTGGCAGAACGTTGTTTGTGACCCCAACTCTACGAGATTTTCGCAATAAGCAAATGTAATATACATTTGTTTGTTGTAGGTGAGTTTTCGTTTTGAACAACTTCGCTATAACGAGGTGAGACACTAATGAGTTAATCCTTGTTAAGTTAAGTCAAAAGTTTCGTATTCGATATTAATAAATTTTAAGATTTTGTGCAAACACGTACAGCTCTTGATACATAACTTAGTATCCTTTTCGTGGAACTGAAAGTGATCCGGGCACACGTTTAAAGATCCCTTTTGGTAATAAAATCGATTTTCAGCTCATTTTTTGTTAAGCCTTACTGCAGTACGTGGAGTTGATGTACTCTGGTTTTCTGGGGGCATTTTATTCGCTTGCTTGAATCATTTCATTGTTGTAAGTGCATTCAATTACTATTATTTTTCTTTTTTTTTTTTAAAGAAAAGTTTAGAAACTGATGACAAAAACTACAGTATTGGTCTTTGAATGTGAAAAATTAGATTTTTTGTTGTTGTGAATTTTACTTGATTGCAGCTGATGTGCGGGTGCTTAGTCAAGTAATTGTTGTTTTTTTTGCAAGGTCGTTTTTCAATTTTCCAATCTGTTGCAACCTAATTAATTGGTTTTCTTTGTGCATTTACTTGATGCCATTGCCATCAAGAAACATTTGCTTCAGAATAAGCAATTGTTAGTTTTTTGTTGTAATTTAGCTTGGCAACACCATTTTGAATTAATAAAATCTAAAAAATTAAAACTCGATTAGAATGCAATAGATAAGTACATAGACATTGTTATGGCTATTAAAATGTAAGACATTTGGATGTTGGGGCTTAAAGTGATTAGGCCAGTGAAAATATTATTATTATTATTTTTTTTTTTAGTAAAAATATAAAAAAAAATATATATCTCCCAATTCTATATTTATAATTTTTTTTCTTCTATCGGCTTTCTAGTTTTTAATTTACACAGCCATTTAAATATTGAAAGTTATATTTCAACTAAAAACAAACAAAAATGATGTTGGATAAATTGTGACGAAATAGGTGGTTTATATTCGCTACAAAAAAATTGAACTGTATAATTGTTTTAATTTGCAATTTATTTAATTTTTATAAGTTTTCATAAACTTCTGAGACTGCTGCCCTAATTGAAAGCCACTATTATTCCATTGACTCCAATCCCTATACAATAAAGTATATCAGTTGACTGATTTTGCTTAGTCTTCACTTCAGGTCAAAAGAAGCAGAACAAAATCCTATTTCATTCTGCCAAGTCATCACTAGAAAAGAACCAATGCATTACCCAAAATGTTGATGTAACTTGACTATAGTTACATCCCTATCAACCAAAGACATTACAGTCAGATGTCTATTTAGCATAACACACCTGGAAGTGAAGACTTTCCTAATCCAAATTGACTTAAAGCTGCAAAAGTATTCTTCACTTGATATACAAAACAACCTTGGGTTTCCTGCTGACCCTACCTAAACCTCACTAGACATCATAATAAAAATCCAAAAGGTGAAGATTTGTTCCAGTCTTAAAATTTTAAGCCGAAAAGAAAAAGTAGGCTTCACTGTGGTGGCTTTATAAGACCTCAATTGTTCCATTTTAACAATGGATTACATCATTACTGTTGACGTCATAGATGCGAAATGCAGCTCAGTAAAGCTTACTTTCCTTTTTATCTCTTTTTGGATTTTAAGATTAGGGTCCCTTACTCCCTTTTATTAAATCAAAAGTTTCCAAACAAGAGTTTAAGCTGTTTAATATAAAGAAAGAATCTTTATTTATTATTTTTAGAACGAAAAGAAAATTTTCAGTTTAAAGCTATAATGGTATTGAAATTTCATTAAATCTGCTTGAATGGGAATACAAATGTATAAAAATTTTAAGCCAGTTCCCAGGTAACACCCAATGTTGCTGCAACGTTGCTGCAATGTTTGCAAATAACATTTGCAATGTTGCATCATTGTTCCAAATGACACTTCTTCTAACATTACTTACTGCACTGTTTTATTGACAACATTGCCGTAATGTTGAAAGAAGTGACATTCAGAACAATGATGCAACATTCAAATAAGAAACAGTGCAGCTACATTGCGCAAATGTTATTTTCAAACAAAAATCCAAGTTGTTTGTTGATCAAATGTTTGTTGCCAACATTCCAGCAACATTTGACGTTACATTGACAATGATGCAACGTTCAAATAAGAAGCAGTGCAGCAACATTGCAAATGTTATTATCAAACAAAAATATAAGTTGATTGTTGATCAATGTTTGTTACCAACATTGCAGCAACATTTTAAGTAACATTGACATATATCAAAAATTAATGTTTGTTTCAATGTTTACTGCCAACGTTGGCACAACACTGCTGCAGCAGTGACATCAAACTTGATACCGAGATTGGAAAATGTCAACATTCATTTCACATTAGCATTGACATTCGGAACATTCCAGCAACATTCGCGGGGGTTAATCTGCTACATCAAGGTTGAACTGTAATTAGTACATAATTTTTTTTTTTTTTTTTGTGTACCTAGTTTTGTCAATGGAATTATAGATGAAATGTTAAAGCACTCGAGAAAATAATCAGCTTAGGCAAAGATACAGACAAACTTATTGGATATACTGTAGTCCCAAGCTGGGCTCAAACTAATATAAGTCAGAGTAAATTAATAGTAGAAAATTGGAATCTCAGATAAATAGAAAACCTAAAGTGCATTCTAAACCTAAGGATTCAATTAAAACTTGCACACAAACACGATAACAAACTGTATCATTGTTTTAACTGCTCTTATCAGGATTCACACAATTATAGACTAACTTTTCTCTTAAAGAGTTTATACGACATCAAAAATTGTATACATGAATAATTATTATAGTTTTCGCTATTCTTTGCAAAGATATTTATTTACTTTTTTTTAACAAAAAAACGATATTTATCACAAATTTAACTATTTTCACCGAGATTTCGTTCAAAATGTAATAAATATTAGAGACTTTGCGATTTTTCGTACGAAAAAAAAAATACGAAATCATAAAAAATTACGAAATTATAATATGATTTAATTCGAATTTAATTCGAATTAAAGTTTAAAGGTTACAGGAAAAGAAAAATGATATTTTACTAAACTCTCATTTAAACTCCAAATAACACTTACAATTTATTTAGAGTGGCAAAAAATACCATCACATAAAGTTATTAGCATCTGAAGTTCAGGTTTGCTAACGTGAAAAACGCGAGATAAACAATGAGAAATGGCGCGAAATGGCGTGATGGCACCAACTACGTCATGCATTAAGGTATGTACTGTGCTAAAAGTGACCATGCATGACGTAGCTGGTGCCATCACGCTATTTCGCGCCATTTCTCATTGTTTATCTCGCGTTTTTCACGTTAGCAAACCTGAACTTCAGATGCTAATAACTTTATGTAATGGTATTTTTTGCCACTCTAAATAAATTGTAAGTGTTATTTGGGGTTTAAATGAGAGTTTAGTAAAATATCATTTTTCTTTTCCTGTAACCTTTAATTCGAATTTCGTAACGAAATAAAAGAACTATTTCATGGGCTATTTCGTATTATTTTTTCGTAATAAAAATGTGTTGCGCATGCGCCTTTCCGCCTGCTTCGTTTGTTCTGTTCCGCCATTTTGACTCGATCTAACCTCGGCTCTAACAGCCCAAGTTAACGGATCGTTTTTGAGGATTAAACCGATGAGAAGGAACTTCCTGGGTTTTTGCATGAAAAATGTATGTGTTTTTATAATCATTTTAGTTAGCTTCATTCGTTCGTTCGCTTCGTTCGATCACCGTACCGACTGCCGGCGAGGCAGTCGGTACGTTGAACGAACGAAGCGATGATGATGTTGACCCAATCTATTCGTTCTTTTACCATCTGACAAACAGAAGAAAGAACGAATCTTTTTTCTTAGTATTTTACGATTTTAAAATGACTTACGATGTGTTCTCTTGCCATTTTGATTGTTTTTATTTTTTCTTAAATTCTTCGTATTTTACAAATAGTATTTTTATCGCAACCTGTAATACGAAATTCTAATTACGAAATTTAAAAAACCAAATAATTAAAAATATTTCGTTTCTTTTTAATTTCGAAATTTTTCTTACGAGAAATCGCAAAGTCTCTATTCTATTAAAAAAAGAAACAAACAATGACTTCTGTTGTGGTGCTCATGCGTAGTTGTGCCTTTCCTGGTTAGATTCAATATATAACCTGCCAATTTTGTAGATGGGGACATCATTAAACAACATCATAACGATTCCATGAGAAATTGGCATAAAAAAAGTAAGAGTTAACGAAAAATAATGACAAACTATTTTGACGGACATCACCAAACATCGCGGCCGCAAAACACGCACCTACCTCGGCGACGATGTTCGCTGATGTCCGTCAAAATGGTTGTTGGCATTTTTCGTAACTCTTATACCTACTTTTGCTGATTTCTAATAAAATCATTAGGGTGTTGTTAAATGATGTCCTCATCTACAAAATTAGCGGATTTTATTTGTTAAAACCTCAGCGAATCTAGCAAATAGATCAGCAGCCGTCGAGGCAGCCATTTTGTTGCCAACAACAGCTTATGCGCATGGGAACGACAACAGCACATAGAAGCGCATTCACACAATAAGTGACTTCTTTCAGTCACTTCTATAAATAGAAAAAGTAGAAGTCAGAATGACTTCTGGATATTAAATGCATGAATTAATGCACCTATTGTCGTCTGCTCGTTTGACAACTTAAATATTGGCTTTAAACCCGATAATATTTTTTCAAAAAATGTCTGAAAAATTATTCAAGAGTTTTAAAACATGCTTGTTCCAATGGCCAAATAAAAAAAATATGATGTCTTATACCCTTTAAACATGGAAATTTATTAAAATAATAAAAATTAAAAAAAGAATTTTTTTTTCCAATACATGATATGAAATTGATAAAAAAAAAAAACTCATAAATATACATAAATATCAAACAGTAAGAAAAATCAAATTTCCTTTCTTCAAAAATGAATTGAAGAAAAAGTAAATTCACATTCTAAGTCAAGACCTTACCGCTTTGAGGGAAGTGTGCACTCACACAGAAAAGTAATTTGCCGTCCATTGGATGAGAAACCCAGTGAACACAAGGCTACCGACACTCCCAGATCTAACCACTGAAGTACACACCAAATACATGCCTGCCAAGCGAAAAAGCCGACAAGAAAAAAGTTGTCCTGCCGCGAAAAAAAAAATTTTTCTAAAATTTTTCTAAAATTTTTCTAAAATAATGCCACCATGTGGCTGATACTGATATCCATTTCTTTTTCATGGATTACAGCATTTCAATAAATGAAAACAGGTTTTTGTTTACTGTAGACAAAAAAGTTTCTCTTCATTTTTGTGTTTATAAATTTGCTCACAAGGAGGCTTGAAAATTTAGATTCTTTGACATCAGCATTTGCTCCCTAATGTCTCTTGGCAATGCATCAACTCGCCTTGACCAGAGTATCCGGAGACCATGCCAATGCTGATGTCATTGAATCTCAATTTTTTATCATATCCCAGGTGAGTAAAATCTAAAATTGCAACCACTGACACAAAAAGAAGGTTTTTATATTTTAAAAAAGACCCTATAGTAAGGCTCTAATGGTTAGTTCACATTGAACGTAACGTAACGTAACATACGAAAATTTAACGTAACTTAAGGAAAGTAATGTATGGTTTTGTTCACATTATTTGTAGATAGTAAATGTAAACCGACCAATCACGCAATTTCTCATTCCATCTCGTTTTTGATGTAAGAAGCACCTGTCTTCTCATTGGTTGCCGTAATTTTTAAGTTACGTTACTTCCTACTTTAGCCGCTTACGCCGGTAAATCCTATTCTCTCTCTCTCTTACTTCAAAATCAATTTTGAAGTAAGATCTTAAGTTTACGTCTGTGATTTTAAACCCTTAATGCATTGAGTAGCCATCTTGCGTTACGTTACGAAGTGGTGTAAACACCAATGTGATAATAGAGGATTTGCGCTGATCACAAAAACGTATATACGCATGAACATACAAACGTACAGTGTTGGCACCGCTACTGAAAATAGTAGCGCGCTACCGCTACCGCTACTGTAGCGGTACTAATTTTTGTAGCGGCAATCGCTACCGCTACTTTTATTAGAAAATAGCAATATGTCGCTATCGCTACTTTCCGCTACCGTCCGCTACTTTCCGCTACCGTCCGCTACTTCTCCGATAAAT
>JH431856.1:54238-83315 GCA_000239455.1 Strigamia maritima | reverse complement strand
TTTTTTTTTATTTTTTTNTTTTTTTTTTTTATTTTTTTTTTTATTTATTTTTTTTTTTACTTTTTACTTAATTTTTTACCGAAAAATAACGACATACAGTGTAGTAATACTTGAATACTGTCATAATACTAACCATTGGCTAGTATTATGACAGTATTCAAGTATTACAACACTGTAAAACAGTACAAGTAAAGTAGCGATAAAGTAGCGAAAAATATCGCTTTTTTTTGCTACTTTATTGAAGAAGTAGCGATTTTTCGCTACTCGCTACTCAAAATAAAAAGTAGCGAAATATTAGCGGCGCTACCGGTAGCGCCGCTACTTGTAGCGGTAGCGGAGCCAACACTGCAAACGTATAACTTTTTAATTTATACGTTTGTACGTTCATGCGTACATACGTTTACGTTGATACGTGATGAGTGTTTGCGCAAACAAAAATATCATCGTATCATCGTAACAACATCGATCTGATGCTGGTGTCATTCGGACTTGATCCAAATACCCGTTGCAGTCAATAGTGATGGTGTGTTGGTATTGGTGGCGGCGATGGTTTATTACTTTCTAATTCTAATATTCTAATACTGCGTCCTAGGCTTCTATCCTATCGTTGCCCCGCCATTTTTGCAAATGGTGGCTTGCAAAAACGGAAGCAGGCCGATTTGTTTGTTATGCGCATGCCCATAACAATACGTTCATACGTTCATACGTTCAGGCGATGAACGTAAGGACCAACGTATAAATTCAATTCTTACGTTTATCTGTACGGTTTAACAATCACGTATCAAGGTATCTACATATGAAACATACGTTGATACGTTGATACGTTGACACGTTGATACGTTGATACGTTGATACGTTGATACATTGATATGTTGATACGTTTGTGTAAATTTCAGGTGCACAAATCCTCTATTATAATGTAATATTTTAAAATTTTATGAGATGTGTTGAATTTTGAAAATTACCTGGATCTACAAACTAAAAAAAAATTTAAAAGATTGAGGTAGAATGAGAGAGGTAGGTATAATTACTTTAATTAGCTTGCTGCAAAAATGTTTTGTTTTAATGAAATTTGTAAGTTTTTTTTCCTTTCATCTTTGATAAAAAAAAATTAATTTTAATTAAACATAATTAATTTTTTTTTTAGTTTTTTTTTTTTTTTAAGGGGGGTTTTACTTTTCCCCCAATTCTTTTTCTCTATTTACATCCCAGCAGTTCCAACCACATCTGGGTCTTGACGACGTTTCAAATTGTTTTCAAAAAGCCATAACAATTTCATTTTTCCCACATAAAACGATAAATAAAAACAAAATGAGTGCAAAAACAATTGCATAATTCTACAATTAATCAAACAAATGTTTCATAATTGAAAACATTTATATATTTCAGCATTTTACTGTGTGAAATAAATCAAATCATGTAACAAATTTCAACAAGATGAAAAGATAAGGCAATACATAACGTTGTATGTCAAATTTTACTCTTTAATATATGATGGGTATAAAAGATGAATGAAGTAATGCATTTTCGGTCTCCCGAGACTCCCACTTTCCCGATTGCTTCTTCATTGCATCTCAGTTTTACGACATGGCCAGATTTACTCTGCAGATGGGCAAATGGAATTTGCGCAAATAACTGCTGGGAAATTTTCATTCAGATATTATATCTGGCAAATTATATAGAAATAGTACTTTATGTTATTGTACTAATATTGTTTAAAGTTGAGTTGGTTATTATTCAAAAAATATACAGTAGCTGGATTTCGTAACTATTATGATGAAAGACAGTGAAGCCAAAGTATATTGGAAAATGGATTATATAGATTTATTTCTTTTTTTTTAAACAAAAAAAAGAAAAAAAGAAGTTTGGAATTTTATTGCCGGCGTTAGTAATGTGATTGGAAATGCTACAGCTAAGAAATGATGATAACACTCCAGATATGACCAATTTGATATTTTTTAGTCTAAAAATCTAAAAAAAAAAAAAAAACTAAAGGCATAACAAAGTTTTTGCTATGAGTAAGCAATTTAGTATGTTAAACCTTCTTTCGTTACAATGAAAAGTCGCCATTAGCTTCACTGCAATAGCGCAAAAGTGCTTCAGCGAAACTCTATTATTGTCCATGAGTAAAGCTGCCACTACCTCCACATTCTTATGGCGGTAGTTCCAAGATTAATAAGAAAATAGATTAATAAGAAAATTCCAAAAAAAGCAGAAACCCCCCCCCCCCCAAAACCAAGTTTTCGTGGAAATATACAATATTGTTACGGTATGGCACCATAGGACTATCGTATCATCACCAGAGGTCTTACCTCCGATGACATCAATGACGTCAATGACGTCAGTGAGCAAGTCAAACTCACGAAAGCACATCATAGGCCAGCAATGACGTCAAGACTAATTAGCATTCACAACCAATCAGAGTGTTTTACTAGAGTATAAGAGGTAGAGATCGGAGCGAGGAGCGGAAGTTCTCGCCTGGTCTTGGATCAGATCATTTGTTGATGAAATAATGTAAGTGTACTAACACCATGTTACAAACCACCTTTCCTTTCGGTTGAGAGCAAATCGACTCGTTGAGAGTCCGACAGCCTTCCAATCACTCGCCTTAGGCATTTATTACCGAACAACTAAAACCAAAGTGTACTAACTCATTCCAATTGTATTAGCTTTTGTATTAGATTTAAGTAAGCGAGTGTTTCGCTAAGTGTTAATTGATGTATTACTTTAATTATTGTTATTTTAGCATTTCTCTTAATATTTAATAAAGAGATAATGTTTTGTTAAGTGAAAACCGTGTCTCATGATTCATCCGAATTCAACGCTCAATCGCACACATAAATTAGTTTATATTAATTGCAGGCGTAAGTTAGACTTAACTTATCAACCTGTTACTTGGCTCACTCATCTCCATGGGTCACGTAACAATATAGACTAGATGTACCCATAGAAATTCAACAGCACGGGGCTACCGATCAGTCGCCCTTGCTAACACTTGCAAACGTCTGCTCGTTTCATCGTGTGGTCCCTAAAAACCTAAAAACCAATCTCGCTCGCTGCGCGTTGGCGAGATTATTCCCAACGCCTGCGGTGAGCTAACCTAACCTTAACCAGTCTCAATATGTACTCAAACAAAATGTATTGCTGGCATAAACTCCCATTCTTTGTCAGCTTTAGATGCATTGTCAGCCAAACCTCGTTATATATAGTAACACATGATGTACACATACTACTGACTAATTTATTCAGACATAAGAAGATTGACAGCTAATAGAAGACGCTCGTAGGTTTACAAAGCAAAGAGTAAATCGGGGTAAACACTAATAATTTTCACATGACAATTCAAATTCTAATCTGCTGTCAACACCAATCAACTTACTTGTTAGTGCAGTAATACCATATATTCCTTTATCTGCATGTCACTTCCTTAATACTAGTATTACACAACAGCCTTACTACAATTCTAAACCTGTCTTTTGCATGTCCAATAACCACAACTTCACTGTACATTTAGTGTCTTTCCTTGAGCCAGCTATATCACAATCTGCTTTTGTCGTGTAAACTCCCACATTAAACTCAAACTGATGAACAAAGAGCCAGAAACAGTACATCAACTTCATACTTTACTAATTACAATACATAAACTTCAAATACTGGTGTCTTTAATTTGACATCAACATCATAATCTGTGCAATAAAACTATTTCATCATTGATTTTGCTATTTAAAAGATTAAATCTGTTCCAATGAAAAAAAATAAAAAAAACTGCTTATTGAAGTAAAGAAAAGATTTGTATGTATCCTGATAGAAAAATATAATTGAAAAAATGTTACAGATGTTATTGGATCCACTTGAATTTACTTGAATTTATCAATAAACCATCTAAAGATCAATAAAATGTTCATATAAAAAAGTTTTTATCTAACCAATTGCACAGTTGGTGAATGAAATTTCTTTGCCAATATAATATAAAAGAAAAAAAAACATTTATATTAAATGGAAGTCGTTTGCCAATCAACAATATGTTTCAAGCTGAAGGATACCATGTTGCTATGCACTGCTGTATATTATATATTCAAACCAAACTTGATTGATTGCCAAACAATTTTTTCACTTAATTTACTTAATCCATCATAAAGTTTCTCATATATGAACTATTTTGCTATGTCAAAACATTTTTTATACCAAAAAAAAAAAATGCTCTTACCTTGACTAAAGTAAAAAGTTCCTGACTGGATTTGCCTGGAAAAGTGTTGTGCAGATTTTCAATTTGAATATCCATCACTGTGTATGTGCAGGCATCTGTGATTACATCAAGTAATTTGTTGTCCAAATTTGTCACAAGTAACTAAAAAAAAAATTAAAAAAAAAAAAAATTTAAAAATGGATGACATTCATAGAATTACTAAATGGAAAACATGGACTTTGTTGTAGCAACTAAACCTTATTATTTAAATGGAATGCAACACATGGTTTTAACTATTGTATTAGCATGGCATTATTTGGTTTCAAAGCATGCAGTGAGGTCTTTTTTAATGCCAATGCACGCTTGGTTTTGTCAGTTGTGTATATGGACAAAAGAGTTGGCATCGAGCCAGACAGTTCAGTCTGTTTAGCGGACCATGGAGTTTTTTTTATCCACACACACTGAAATTGTTAAAAGCAAACAGGATATATGAGAGAAATCAGCACGTAGTTTATAGCAGTCTTCCTATACAGCTGACAACAGTTGAAGAACTTTATAGGAAGCCATTTCTTGTCCACATGTATACAAAGATAAGAATATTCTTTGCCGTAGTAACCGTTTACGCTGGTAAACCCTATTCTCTCTCTCAAATATGGTTGGATGAATTCACTACTAAGTATGTATAGTAAATGTAATAAGTGATGGACAGTTTGACTCCCATTGTCAGGGGTGGATCACAGGAAATTCTGCCCGCAGAAGATTGCTCATATCTGATATTTCTCAAAAATTTGTTGAACCTTTGTATAGGGACCTTAAGTACAGAAGACAATATGTGGA
This sequence comes from Strigamia maritima, assembly GCA_000239455.1. NCBI lineage: Eukaryota > Metazoa > Arthropoda > Chilopoda > Geophilomorpha > Linotaeniidae > Strigamia > Strigamia maritima. Next base: position 78,292 of record JH431856.1, on the reverse strand, counting down.
TGTCTACTTTGTCAAGAAGAAAATTTTTTTTCTGTATTTTTTTACCCCCGAGTTTGCTTCTTCGATAAAAGTTACTGCTTTTCGGTTTTTTGTTCTTTTTTTCTTTTTTGACATCATGTCACAAATTTTTCTATCCTCCACCTTTATGTCATGTCTAAATTTTTGACTCATTATTGATGATTTTGACACATTTTTGACTCATTTTTGATGATTTTGATACATTTTTGACTCATTTCTGATGATTTTGACACAATTTTGACACATTTTTGACAATTTTGACACATTTTTGACAATTTTGACACATTTTTGACAATTTTGACACATTTTTGACAATTTTGACAATTTTGACACATTTTTGACAATTTTGACACATTGACACAATTTCTTCCATTAACATTAACATTTGAAAATGATCAAACATTTTTTCTACAAATGTTTGCACCAAAATTTACAATATTACAGTTTGGAAAAAAAATATAGCAATATCTATCACATATGATAGTCTAAAGGTCATATGTGATAACTTAATTAAATATTTGGTATACTAGGATTAACTTTGGGCTGTAGATAAATCCCCTAAACAAATTTAAAACATCATACTATATATATAATATCCCTTCTTACAAATTTTAGAAAATAGATCCTTAATAAAACAATAAAACATAAATTTCCATTCAAAACAATATTAAAGAAAAACAGACTTAGCATTGTGGATACTTAAGTAAGTTGTTTGTATAAAAACTTCTGTGAAATTTGAGAGAGGAAAATGAATGTAACACAATCAAGGAGGATTAGAGCTAGCTTTTTCTTTCAGTGTCACTCCATCTGCTTTTCTCATGGGAGCAAATGAAAACGCTCCCAACTGTTGTGTGTCTATTTTTTTCCTTGGATTTGCTCAACTTTTGTTATCTCCCAATGAAAGAATGGCAGTTAACATCAGAAACGATGCTATTGATCAGATCCATGACATGTACACAAAAAAAATAATAAATTTTAGATAAAAATTATAATTATATATATTCATCAAATTTGTAATATTTATAATTTTAAGACCAAATAGTGCAAGTTTTAATGTGGCACATCAAATATCATTAAGTCCATGTCAATTTATTACTTCATTACATTTATGGAGTTGCAGGTTAAAACTGCTTGATAGAGGTTATGGCATATTGCCATTAGATTCAAAAGGTCAACAAGGCTAAAAAGGGTAAAAATATCTTAGATAATAAAAAATTGAAGACACAAGCTTCATATAAAGTAAAACTATTAAAGGTCAAATGCAGCCAAAAATTTAATTTTTATATGTGAGAGTCACTTAATAGAGACTTTGCGATTTTTCGTACGAAAAAATTAAAATACGAAATTATAAAAAAAACGAAATTTTAATATGACTTCGTTTTATTAATTTCGTCACGAAATACTAAAAAGATTTCGTATATTATTTCGTAAATACGACTTAATTTGCGCATGCGCACTGAATGAAATAACAACAATACTCGTCAAATTTCGACGCCATTTTCCCTCCGCTTTAGCTGCGATTTTGGCAAATTTGTGGCGATTTGATTATCTCAGGTTTGTTTATTAATCAGTCAAACACCTTATACAAACCACGAGCTAAATTCTTAGGCTAAATTTGTGATAAGGTGCTTGATTATGCTAGAAATTGCTGCCGCCGATTAAATGTCGTATATAATACGTTTCGTAACAAATCGCAACCTGTTATACAAAATTAAAAAAAACTAAATAATTAAAATATTTAGTTTTTTTTAATTTCGTAATTTGTTATAGGAGAAATCGCAAAGTCTCTAATAATAACATGCATTTCATTGTTTAAAACATTTTATTGATGCATATTTATTATTTTATAACAAAAACAATGTTTGGTTGGCTCGCGTTGTTCGTCATGCAATGCATCATGGTCGAGCAAGCATTGATATCGATGTCACCAGTTCCGATTGTTAACAAAATAACTCTTTGCGCATGAGAACTAGTTCTGGATCATTTAAATTTTAGGATTGGGAACGTCCTTCGACCATGACGCTTTGCATTGTGGAGACAGAATATTGGAATTGTTATAAAATAATAAATATGCATCAATAAAAATATTTTAAACAATGAAATGCATGTTATTATTAAGAATCTCTCACATATAAAAATTAAATTTTTGTCTGCACTTGACCTTTAAGCCTTGTGTTGTTGATTTGCATTTTGAATATAAATAAAACAAAATTCGAACGTATAGAAGACATTTTACCTGTTTTTTTTTTTTGTTTTAGTCCACCCATGACTAACAATACAGTTGCAAATAATTTCTCCCTTGACAATAGTCATCACAGAATAAACACGTCAAATTGTTTCAAAACCTGCTAGTAATTTTATGATTATTTTCAGCTTAAAACTAAAGTTTAGCTATGCTCTGCATTGTGTCTCCCGCTGTTGCTAGCCCAGGCGTTAATTGTCGTGTACGAGACATCGCAGCGTGTCTAAAGGTGCATTTTCATTTGCGAGAGAATTTCTCGCGCTACAATAAAAATCGCGCCAACAATCACGCCACTCTAAAAATCATGCTCTGGCTTGAACATTTTCATTAAAGCCAAAAAAAGCCACTTCTCGCTAAAATAAAGAAAAATATTTTTTTTCTTGTGGTTTTTTTTTTTTATACAATTTACCTACAATACAAGAAATGTGTGCACGGAATGTTAAAAAGTTTAATGCTGCAGAGAATTCGTTATTTCCTTGTGTTTTCTACTTTTGCTTGTGTTTTTATTTTCTCTATGGAATTTCTGAGTTGTTGGTATAACAGAATCAAAACTCGCTGCAACAAAATAAGAAGCGCTGAGTTACAGCCAAAAAATTCGCTATGGTGAGGATTAATTACATGGTGCAGTGATGTAACCACATCAGCCATATCTACAGAAATTCTTCTACTAGTATGTCGTATGTGTATATACACGAACCCTCATAATAAAATTTCCTCAACACTGGCTTTGTTTTCTAAACTTTTTAAATCAAATAACATGGCAAAGACTTTAAAGGGTTTACAACATCAGTTTCTATTGTTTCATTTTCAAAATAAAAACACACAAACTGAGCTTAATGTTAAAAAATCACAAAAAAAACCCAAAAATCTCCTGGTCCCCCCTCTATACCCCCTATTTCTGTGTAACAAATTCTGAAACATCCTGTATAATTGCATCTTAGCTTTAGCAGCCATTTTTAGAATGTGAATGACTGCTGCTAAAAACCCTTGTAGTTGTGGATGTTTATCGAACATGTGAACATGATTTCAAATTGTGACATTCTGTAAACATCAGTTGTTTGCTGCTTAAGATGATATATTAAAACACTATAGGTTAGCTAAAACGTAGCTAAAACGTAGCTAAGACGAAGCTAAAACGTAGCTAAAACTTACCTAAAACTTAGCTAAAACGTGCCTCAGATTTTAACACTCAGAATTATACACAAAAACACACAAAACTAACCACACACAAAACTCGTTTTTGACGAGTTTTAGTTCCTGAATGCACCTATTGAAATAAAGTTGGAAATCAAAGGCTTAAATGTTCTCATAGCCACAGTACTTGGTGAAAAACAAGCAGCTTAGACTCCATTGGAGCCCGGACCGAGACTTGAACCCAGATCCCCTAATTGCCGGTTGGGTGCTTTACCATTAAGCTACCTAGGACTCCAACAGAATCTGAGACTGAATGTTACTTCACCACTTGAAGTAGTGAAGAAACATTCAGTCTCAGATTCTGTCCCAGTCCGGGCTCCAATGGAGTCTGGGCTGTTTGTTTTTCACCAAGTACTGTGGTTACGAGAACATTTGATTTCCAACTTTATTTCAATGTGTTCTCGTGTTGTTTTCTAATTTATATTTTAAAGAGTTTACGGCATCACAGTTTTTATTGGTCCATTGAATCAAGCATCATTTAAAATCCTTAAATAATTTTTTAGAGTTTTTTTGAAAAATATTAAAAGTTTAAAACCCAATGTTGAAGTTGTAAAAATGGGCAGACGACAATATGAAAAAGTGAGAGATAAAAGCGAGACCAAATCGAGAATTTGCGCGATTGTTGTGACGTGAACCATGGGATGGGGAATATCAACTGTGACGTGAGAAACAGTGCCCTGCCAGCAGCGGCCAATAATGTCCCTCACCAAGCTCAAATAAGCTGTTTGAGATATAAAATGATTTTTTTAAAGGTGTGACGAAAACTTTAAAAAAAAATAAATAAAAATCATTTAGGCCATTTTAAGGAATGGCAAAAATTATTCATCTATAAAACATGACGTCGTAAACCCTTTAAGTTTAGATATTTTCTGCTACAGAAAAATATAACATTGTATATAGTTATTAAATTGTAGTTTACAAATACAACGTATAAAAATAAAGTTGTGTATAAATCAAGAGTTTGCGCACACAAATAATGCGAGTTTAGGACTTACTGGTAATTTCCATATGCTTAATAACGTTGTCTTTTTCAAAAGAATTCGAACCAAACTTTCAAAATGCCTTTTCAAGCCCTCAGTGGTATCCTGCTGATATAATGTCAATAACACAATGGGTAAACTATTCCTAAAATAGAAATAAAAATAAAAAAAAAATTAGAAATTAAAAATGAATGAAATGTTGTTTACAGAATTCACCAACACACATTTCTTTCAATATTATATTCACAACTTAAAAATCACAATAAAAAAAAAATAATCAAAAATCAAAATATTTGACAAAGAAATTTTTTATCTTTTATCTTTTCCATATGTCAAATTAATGATACCATTCATTTTTAATTGGAAGCTAAACTTCAGTGGTGAGCTTTCCATTAAATTGACTGCACCGCCCTCTTACAACAAACGCCAGACTTCCTTAATTAGAAATGACACCAAGGGTGAAAGAGAAATTGAAGTAAACAAGGAAAACTCGTCTCCAGCCAGGATTTATTATTCCTACCCAATTCCAGCAGTCTAAAATGCTTGACATCACTAAAGATTAAAAAAGCTAAAAGTTCCGTCATATGGTGGATGAAAAGTGGCACAATTTTTATGCTGAATAACAAGATAAGAGTGGCATAGAAAAGTGTAAAGTCTAGCCAAGTGAATTGTCTTCGCCCTACAGGTGAAAATGAACCATTGAGTGAACTATGGTCTTGTTTTGCACGTGTAAAAAAGATCCACAGTTTAGTGCATCGTTGTTCGACTGAAAAAAGGGTTTTTCACAAGATCGGAAAAATTTTTTTAAATTGAAAAATAACTTAGCTGTGGAATGTTAATGGAAACAAGAGAGTAAAGCGAGTGTGTTTTTTTTGTACACGTGGAAACGGTTAAGTGTACACTAAACTTTCAAGTGGAATGAAGTTTTTGATTGTAAACACCCGATATTAAAAAAAGAATTTTTTTCTGTATGGAGGAGGGGCTAGAAGATATATTTAGAAATTAAAAAACACTCCGATTTTTCGTACGAAAATTTACGAAATCAAAAAAAAACCGAAATATTTTTAATTATTTCCTTTTTTTTAATTTCGTAATTTCAATTGTCACGGGCGTAAAATGTGTTTACGCGTTCCTTTTGTGTTTCCTCTAATAAACCCAAATTTTGCTTTTAACAAATTTGCATGTCTTGTTTTTTGTGTGTTGTGTTTATCCATTTGTGTGTCTGGCCAAGGCCATTTGTGATGACTGTACTTATTTGTCATGTAATTCCCCTGTGTTATTTTGGTCCTACAGTTGGAATGACCCGACTTTGTGCATATTAAGTGAGTGACTCATACTACTCCTGCACTCTCGTTGGTTCCTCACTTTCTGAGGACCAATGAGGATGCAGTATGAGTTTTTGATGTAATTTTCCAAGTTTTTGGAGTTCACTCTCTCTCCTGCTAGCGAACAGCACACAACTAGTAGAGGGCTGGTCCCTTCACCCTTGTTTGAAGGTCATCTCCAACTGTGTTTTCATGTGTTTCATTCTGCATTCTTCTCTAAGTATTCACGCTTATTTTTAGGGCTTATGTGGCGCATAACCTGGCTGGACCTGGTCAGAATAATAGTAAATTGTATACGCGTGCATTTATTATTCTAAAAGACAGAAAAGCAAGAAGAATGTTCACTTTGCTTGAAATAGTTTAGTTTGGGATCCGCCATCTTGTTTTCCAGATTAGGCTTCCGCCTTTGAGTGATATTAGGTTTAGATTAGATTCTATTCTCTCACTTCTTAAGTGATTAGGTGGTTTTAAACGGCGTTCTTTTTAGAGAGTAAGTTAATATCAACCTGAACTACATTTTTATTTGTATCAATCGACACGAATGCGGTGGTTGCGAACGCCTCTAGTTCTGCAACCATTCAGGGCCTCATTCAAACCAGGGCTCTCTCGTTTTCGAGGTATCAAGCGTCTTTCAAACGCATGGCGACATACCGGTCCGTGATACAATTTTGTACAACAGGTTGCGATTTGTCATGAAACGTATTATATACGACATTTATTTGGTGGCAGCAATTTTTAGCAGAACCAAGCACCCTATCACAAATTAAGCCTAAGTATTGGGCTTGTAGTTTGTGCAAAGTGTTTGTTTGATTAAAAAACAAGAGATTGTAAAATCGACACAAATTTGCCAAAATTGCAGTTGAAGAGGTGGGAAAATGGCATGTAATTTTTTTTCGTACGAAAAATACGCAGTGTATAAAATCCGTAATTGGCTAAGTTTAATCCTCCTGTCCAGCAGAGTATACAAGTAGATGTATGCCTAGAAATTGCATGGTGGGTAGTTTTAAAAATAAAACCATAGAAACATAAAACCTGGGGTCACATAGTATTCCTCGCCTGGTATCCTCTACCACCGGTAGCGCTTGTGTCAAATTATTGATTATTGATTTTCATTGTATCAGTTTCTCATTTTAATCACCAGGTGCAAATTAAATAAAATATTGCACGTGTTACAGTTCAGGGATAGATTTAAACAACTTGTGCCCACTGTAATTTTGGGATAATGGAATAGGAAGTTGAAAAAACTAAAAAAGAAAATGTCGTCATCTCCAATACTTTGAAGTCACATCGAGGGTCCCAGGTCAAGTGTAACTATTTAACATTCTACAACCACTCACTTATTCTAAATTTAGTATTTTGTTTTGATGGAACAAATCCCTACAAGTGTTTAGTGGCACGTTTCGAAAACTTTTTGGAAAATCCAAAAAATGAGTATTAGGCTCATATCTTGGAAACCGTAAAAGATGTATCATTTCTGACTGACAAAAATTTAGACTCGTATCTTGGAAACCTTAAAAGATGCCTCATTTTTCTGATTGCACCAGTGCCATTTTTTTTGCGATAGTCCTAGAGTTTCCAATCGAGTATTCGAGTACTCGATTACTCGGCGATTTTATCGAGTAATGAAGTATTCGATTACTCGAGAAAAAATCGTCGAGTAATCGAGTATCAATTATTATGACTGTGAGCTCTTTTTTGTTGTTGTTTATGATGCTATACGCATGCTACATGTATACTAGTTTACATTTATACGTCTATCTAATAGTATTAGATCGACGTATTTTCAAAATAGCGCGGCCCACAAACGGCCGAGTTCTGTGCTTCGTATGACGGTGAAGTACCGAGTTTCGCCAATATTTGGCTTTATTTGCTAATGAGGACTATCATAGTCCTCATAGCGAATAAAGCCATTAAGTTATTAAATAACAAATATCACATTCCTCCCGGAAATTCATTAAGCAATCTATTTCTCCCCATTTAGCGTTTTTATTTCAGGAATACAATCCCACGCACAATATCATACCAACTAAAGTCTGTCTACGTAACTCTATAGGCCATAATGCATTGGCTGGGGGGTTTTCACACAACAATGTATATCAAAGCAGAGTCATATGCGATCGTACGAATAAAGTAAAAGCTTATGCTTTTTGACTTCATAATTTTGGAACAAATACTCTCATTCTTACGAATAAAATTTTTAAGTAAATGCTTTGACTTTTGAAGCAAAATAGTATTTATTTCATGCTAGTAGTTTTTACTTCCATTAAAGGCATTTACTTTTTTTTTACTTAAATTTTGTATGAATAAAGAGAAGCAAATGCTTTTATTTTTAGCAAATACTTCAAAAAATTGAAGTTAGCGCTGGAGTATACTTCAGTCTGTTACTACAGCCATGGCCCTGCTATTTAATCCTGTTTTCAACTCAAGATGAGGACTACTGTGGATTGTACAGATTTAATAGTGAAAATGTGATATGGATTACAAATTATTTTCTCAGTAATTTTTTGGAAATTATGAAGTAAAAGCATAAACTTCACTTTATTCGTATGACCCAATAAACCAGGAAAATTAACAACAGAAATATAAGTTAGGATGAAGCAAAACTTTTACTGAAAAGAGCTTTTGCTACTGACTAAAAGGCAAATGTTTATTCATATGAAATTGAGCATTTGCATTTACTAGTTGCTTCTACTTGAAGCAAATGCTTTCACCTTACTTTTTGCTTCAAGTAAATACTACATTTTTATTCATACGGCCCATTTTAATCTCATCATCCAATGAAAATAAAATCAGAAGAAAATGATTCCTTTACTTTTGATAAATTATGTAAAGATTAAAATAAATTATATGATCAATGAAATACGAAGTTTAAATTCGCTGCCTGTGTAAAAAGGTCCCGGCCGATCCGTTATAAACTATAAAGTTACGCGGACAAACTATAGTAAAACAATGCCTATAAAATTTCTTTAAAATGTGTTGAAATAAAAAATAAAATAAAACTTCAAATAAACTCACCAAACTTTCTATTTCAACTAACATCTTTTTGTTTTACTTTATTTACAACATTCCTTTACCAATAATCCCCACTACGTGTAGTGCATTCTTTTACGTGAAAACTTTATGAGTTCCTTTCTTCTTTATTGCAACTCTTTTCTGCATGGATGAATTTTATTGGTAGTACTTTATTGACAAGAAATTTTCTAGTGCCTAATCTTTCGAAACCCATAAAAGCTGGTTCTTCTCGCCAAAGTCGCCACCCACTATAAAGTTGAGAAACTCCCATATGTATAACATACCAACATATTTATTGTCTACCTGTTCATGCACGGAGCAAAGGTCACATAAGTTTGAAATCCATGCACCACTTCCAGACATTGGTCAAACAAAAGTGCTGGAGTTATACAATGGGGCCGTTCGGAACTACAACCCATTTCAGGCACGTGTAGAATTTCTCCAAATCGACGAGTTATGTCTTCCATGAAAGGGAATGCAAATGTGATGTACTGTTTATCAGGTCGAATACTGAAACTCTTGACGGCCTGAAAAATTCATACAAAATATACATGTATTAATAGTAGTATACTAAACTCCATTCCAAAACATTGCGAGAAACTCCCATTGGTTGGAGCCTGTTTGCTTGCACATTAATACAAAAAAACCACCAAAAACTACCAATATATAGTCATTTTTATGGTTGTTTTTTGTTCGTTTTACGCTCGTTTATCTTCGTTTATTTTCGTTTATGCCCTTTTATAGTCATTTTTTGAATTATTTTTTTAAGTGCATTAAAAAATTGCTGAGAAAAGTCTCTAGCCAATGGGAGTTTCTTGCAATGTTTTGGAAACGGATTTTAGTTGCTATGACAAAATGAAACATTTTTTGATGATTTTCCACTTCTCAGCAAGAATATTGTGAGCCTTCATCATGAAAACTTGAGGCAGTCTTTCGTAACTTTTTAATTGACACTCTTTGAAGTTAATGGAGCGTCATAAAAGTTGCTTTAAGAGTTGCCGTGTGACAAGTTGACTTTTAATGGAATTTACTTGCAAGATAATTAGAAATAATTACTGTCTAATTCTTTTTATTTTTATTTTCTACGGCTTAAAGCAATATTACCCATCTTAAGAATAGTTCACTTAATTAAAAAATAATTTTTCTAATTTTTGAGATGTTTCGGTTTTCATCTGATAATTTCATGAGTTGTGTCCGAATAAATCAGTAATCATGTTTGATAGTAATGCCTGATTCATGCTTGTCCGGAAAAAAATAGCTTCCAAAAAAATCAAATGACAAAAAGCACTGTTTCGGACCAGTTGAACTTATTGTTTTGTAATTCACCCATTCTTCCTTTTTTATTATTGGAAATTATACTAAAAGACGGAAGAATAATTTTTCTAACAGCAGAATTTTTCAAAAATTGTTCAGTCAATGGGTCGTATGAATAAAATTGTAGTATTTACTTGAAGCAAAAAGTAAAAGTAAAAACATTTGCTTGAAGTAGAAGCAACTAGTAAAAGCAAATGCGCAATTTCATATGAATAAACATTTGCTTTCACTCAGTAGCAAAAGCTCTTTTCAGTGAAGGTTTTGCTTCATCCTAACCTACATTTCTATTGTCCTGGTTTATTGCATCATATGAATAAAATGAAGTTTATGCTTTTACTTCATAATTTCCAAAAAATCACTGAGAAAATAATTTGTAATCCATTCCACATTTTCACTATTAAACCTGTATAATTCACGGTAGTCCTCATCTCGAGTTTCAGTAAGTGATTTGTAGCGCTTTTTGGCTTTGAAAACTGAATTAAATAGCAGGGCCATGGGACTTAAGTATACTCGGGAGCTGACTTCAAATTTTTGAAGCATTTGCTAAAAATAAGAGCATTTCCTTCTGTTTATTCATACAAATTTTAAGTGAAAAAAGTAAATGCTTTTACTTAAAGTAAAAACTACTAGCATGATGTAAATACTATTTTGCTTCAAAGTCAAAGCATTTACTTAAAATTTTATTCTTAAGGATGAAAGTATTTGCTTCAAAATTATGAAGTAAAAGCATAAACTTCACTTTATTCATACGACCCATATCTCATTACAGCAACATCATTTTATTATGTAAGCTGTTTGACCTAACCACTGGATTGTGTTAACAGTATTTTATAACACTGCTCTAACTGTGTAGTATGCCACTAGATGTCGCTGTTAAGTTGATCTAACTCTCTTCTGTCTCTACCATGAGTTTGCACAAGATCAAACTCAAAGTTAGGCAATGTTGCCTTGCCCAAATGATTGCAGCTAAATACGGACAATGTCGTTTAGTTAGTTAAGCCCACTTTTCTTGGCAGTTCAAGTAAGTCATGCAAGATTAAATTTTCATTAGTCTATAACTTGTTCACAGAATCTTGAGTGTATTTTTTTTTACTTTAACCATAAGTTCGAAATGTCACGCATCCTCAGTGACGAGTTAAACCTCAATTCTTTTTGATATTCAAATTTTTTATTTATATATGGTAATTTTTAATTTAAAAAAAAATAAAATTAAAAAATATTACATATATTTTTTTAAGATTAGAAAATCAATGTCTTTAATGTTCTCATCACATCTGTACTTGGTGAAAAACAAACAGCCCAGACTCCATTGGAACCCGGGCCGGGACTTGAACTTAGATCCCCCAATTGCCGATTGGGTGCTTTACCATTAAGCTACCTGGAACTCCAACAAAATCTGAGACTTCTCCGCCTCATTCACCACTTGATGTCATTTATTAAACGACAGACATCACTTCGTTGCCATTGCCATGGATAATTAAAAAATCATTTTGGCAAGTAACCTTCAAAACATTCTGATATACATTTTCCCTCAGTAGCGCTTTTGGTCACTCACAACCGAGACCGAAAACACTATTGAAGGAAAACATAACACTAAATTGTCATATAACATTAAATGCTTTATAAAAATATTTTGTGATAATGACTTTAAACCCATAACGTTGAAAGTTGAATCGTCACACATCCTCACAAAAATTCTGATTCCTGACATTGTTTACAAAAGAAAATTTCTTCTGCAATAAGCTTTGGTTGGGCTCTTTTACGGGTAAAAAACTTTCACCATATTCATCACTTTCAGGTTGGATGTTAAAAACCAAGATTGTTTTTATAACTCTGGGCTTTTGCATGGTTGTCATGGTTTTATGCAAAATTCTGTGTAATGTTCCTGGTTGCAGAGGCGTGACAAATTTTAAAAACCAAGGAATTTCAGTCCAATATAATACAAAAATTAATGGGCTAACAAAAATAAAATTGTTTTTTTTTTTTTTTTTTTTCCCCCTTCCATCACTTTCCTCGTTCCCTAGAAAACTGAGCTCAGTAATGCAATTTGAGGAAAAGTCAGAAGAGAAAAAAAAGCCTTATTCACCTATTAGTACTACAGTAACTTACACCAATTTCAAAACCCTTTCAAGACATTTTTTCTTTTTCTCCAGAGACCCAAAAATGCCCTCCAACTGTCATCAGCAAAAAATATCAAAGAAATTTACAATTTATACAATCAGTTTGTCTTCTTTCCTAGAAGTGATATGTAAAACCACTTTGATAAAAAATACTTTTAGTTTCCTATCACTGACACTGATAAGCAATTTCACTATTAATTAGTCAACCTTTTGCTAACAGAACAAAAATATTTTATAAATAGCTTAAATTTTCAATGTATGGTATTTAAAAGTAAAAATAAGTTTATAATCAAAGGTATTTTCATAGAAACTATTAACAAAAACCATTGAAGATTGATCATTGAATTTTGTTTGATTGAGTTAATTCATTGCTGCAAAAAAAAATGCTTAGCAAAGTTAAATGGATGCATCTCCTGGTTTTTATTCATAATAGACAGTTTGCGCTTTCACGAACGTAATTTTTTAAATTACAAATGTTAGATAAATACGAGATTTTAAAAATTAATCGCATATTTAATTTAACATTCGTATTACGAATGTACGAGATTTATTTTTCCATTCGGTCGTATATAAGTTGATATACGAATGCACTGCACATGCGCAGTGTGCATCAAAAATTCGCACATGCGCATTGATCTGCAATTTGAAGCGAGCGTGGCATCCATCTTGTTTTTTATCGGCTTGTTGTATTTTCGGTAGGTTTTTAGTCATCTAGGTTAGAAATTTGTTTGCAACTAACTATTTTTTATATGAACATGGCATTAGACACACATAATTTACACATTTTCTACTGGAACATTGAGCAAAGCCATGTTTCTCGTTTATTTGTTTATTTCGTTCTCGTTAGTGTTTAATTGTTTGTGCAAGCACAATCTGAAACAATACACAGTTTGCGATTTCTCGTACGAGACCAAAAACAAGATTTAAAAAAACGAAATTTTTAAAATAATCTCGTTTTTTAAAATCTTGTTAATAAAATGTCGTATCGGTGTTTGCAGTTGGTCACGAAACACCTTACATACAACATTTAAATCGGCAGCAGCACTTTTTAGGAAAACAAGACACCTTACACAAATTAAGCCTAAGTATTGGGCTTGTGGTTTGTGCAAGGTGTTTGACTGATTAAAAAACTAACCTGAGATAGTAGGTGCGTTCAATTTGATTTAGATAAATTAACTTAGTTGACTTTACTGCTAAGTTGACTTAAACTCATTACATGTGACGTTTTGGACGTCATAGTAAAGGCAAATGACTTGCTTAAGGTAATTAATCTCACTTAAATTGCGTTCAATATTGCCTGAATAAAATTCTTAAGTGTGTAGTTGACTTAAAGTGGCAAGATATGATGTATTTGTAATCTAAAACCTCCTACTTTAGACATCTTTACTTAAGTTACCCAATTCGTATCGTAAGTAAAGATGTCTAAAGTAGGAGGTTTTAGATGAATATGACGTCAAATACATCATATCCTGCCACTTTAGTCAACTTAGCAGTAAAGTCAACTAAGTTAATTTATCTAAATCAAATTGAACGCACCTAGTGTAATCGACACAACTTTGCCAAAATTGCAGTCGAAGCGGAGGGAAAATGGCGGCAGAATTTCACGACAATTGTTGCAATTGTAGGCAGTGCGCATGCGCAAGTGAAGTCGTATGCACGACAATTTGAAACAAGATTTTTCAAAAATTTCGTCCGAGTGTGTTGAAACAAAAAATGAAATCACGAGATTTTTAATAAAATCTCGTAATAATACAAGTCTCGTAATAATAAAAATCTCGTACGAGAAATCGCAAACTGTCTAATGATTTTGATTACGATACACGAGATAATTAATAAAAATGAGTTTATTTCCCTTTTATTAATTTATTTCACGTTCGTAATGAAATCACGTTCGTCAAAGCGCAAACTGTCTAATGATAAATGCAGTCAAATATTTTTTTAAAAAAACCTTTGCTATTTAAGAAGTGAACTATTCCCAATTATTATTATTATAAATCAGTTTTAATTTTTTATTTAAAATAAAATCATTAATGGTTGATGTGTCCTTTTGAGCAAATGCTGAAATGAATCTTTTGTCCAGGGACCACTGTTTAAACAAGCCATGGCTTAGTTGAACATACTTTTAGATGCCACTCTAAAATCTCAAGAACATGGCTTACATGTGCAAACGCCTTATACTAAGTAAGCAATGTGCCGGCCTGCGGGACCATTTTGAGTTTTGAATTTTAAATTTTTACAATTTGTTTTTTAAAATTTTACGAAATATTTTTTTATAGAATGTGGCCCAATCTGAAAAATGTTGGCCTACCCCTGCCTTACAGCATCAAGATTCATAATATGGCTACTCAATATAATGTTTAGTTTTTTAACTTTTTAACTATTTACCTGTTGGACATTGTCAGATAAACATCCAATAGTTGCCATAGTAAGCATATTGTGCTGTAACTGTTCACGTAAATTTTCCTCAGCAGTTGATGTACCTTGATTGAAATCAGAAGCAACAATGCTGGAAAAACTTCGCTCCTAAAAAAAAAAAATAAATAAATAAATAAATAAATAAATAAATAAATTTTATTTACATAAAAACTAAATTAAATCAATAAATTTACCTTCAGCAATTCGTTGGAAGCAGATTTGTCAGTTTTAACATCCAAACACCTATAGAGAAAAAAAAAAAAAAAAAAAAAAAAAATTAAGGATAAGCACATCAAATTCCAAACGACTTCCATTATATGTTATTCAAATCTGCATAAACTGTAATCGGAAGTTATAAAAGCTGAAACCTAAAACCCTAAGCACACGGTAGATACCATAAATCATTGAAATGGCGTGACCCAATAAACCAATCTGCTTTTCCTTTTAATGCTATAGCTGCATGAGTCATTCCACCTTTCTTCGCTCTTGTTTATCCACCTTTTTATTAACAAGGGCATCAAAATCTTTAAATTCCAAGAAAAATTCCTCACCTTCGGTTCAATTAACTGAGAAGAAATAACAAATTTATTACATATTTCCAGGCCTATAATCCCGAGCAAAAATGTTGAAAGAAAAAACCAGGATGAGAGTATAATACCATTATACTCGAGATTAATGTGCTCTATTGAGCATATCTCGTGCGATAAGTGTTTTGCGAAAAATAAATTCATGCATGACAATAGAAATGTAGAGAAGTTCCGCCTGGAAGGCTTTTATGATGTTTCTCTGCACTGCTCTCGGTTGAATTTTAGTCAAGATTAATAGAATTAAAATAATTTTAATTTTTAAATATAGTCAAGAGCAGTATTGTATTTGGGAAGACGCTGGAAATCTCCAGCGCTCCTCTTTAGGGTTGGTTAACATTGAACACCACTCCGTAACGCAACGAAACATGGCTGCGCAAAAGTCACAGACGAAAACATAAGTTTCTACTTCAAAATTGATTTTGAAACTGCTTCTCGCATGAAAAACTAGATGAAATGAGAAATTACATGATTTGTCGGTTTACATTTACTATCTACAAAGTGTAAACAAACCACACGTTACTTTCCTTACGTTGCGTTAAATTTTTGTAAGTTACGTTGCGTTAAATTTTTGTAAGTTACGTTACGTTAAATTTTTGTAAGTTACGTTACGTTAAATTTTTGTAAGTTACGTTACGTTAAATTTTTGTAAGTTACGTTACGTTAAATTTTTGTAAGTTACGTTACGTTAAATTTTTGTAAGTTACGTTACGTTAAATTTTTGTAATTTACGTTATGTTCAATGTAAACTAACCATTTCACAGTTAAGTTTAGTTGCGTTAATGTTGGTTAGGGTTGTTAGTGATTGGTGTTGATGAAATCATCTTTTTATAATAAACAGCTTAAAAACAACAGTTCAATAATCTATGTACAGCCATGATGGAACATCATAAACATAACAATGGTAGATATCAGTGCGGTAGAATAAGATCGTATTTTGTCGATTAAGGGCCGCGGCCTTTATTACAAATTGCGACCGAGGGGTGCGGCCGTAATTCGAGGGCAGCGCTTAATAAGTTGCGTACATGCCACGCAATTTACGACAAAACGATTTAATTAAACCGTAAACACTTCAAATAACCGCCGCGGCCGTAATTCGAGTGCGGCGTTTATTTCGAATTACCGCCGAGGGGCGCGGCCGTAATTCGAGGGCGGCCCTTAATCGACAAAATACGGTAAATCAATAACACAACAAATAACTATTACAATACTTCGAGTTAAGATCACGAGTGGCCTTACCAAAGCAAGAAAACGAGTATGAGTATGATTATTCGAGATTATTTTATTTGATCTAAAATGACCACTGGTGGGTAACACTAAGACAGAGACACTATTGCGGTGTCACCGCAGTTAGATTAGGTAGCATTAGCCAGAAAAAAAAAATTACTCAGTGCTCCTTTTTGAAAATCCTTTCACACACGCCTGGTTAAGATGATAAATCTGAAAATTGATCCAGTTATAATAGTGTTGGGTCTAGAGGGTGGATCTCTGTTAGTCAAACGTGGTCATACATAATGGCACTTTTCCTATGAAGCAACGAGCAATGTTTACATTGCAAATTGCATTCTATAGATTATAGAACAAAGTCTACCTTGCAAAATGAAAATTCAATTTTTTTTCAAATTTACTCATATTTTGCATTTTTAATTTTCCAGTTTTTTACTTTTCCTGTAAATTATTTAAATTTTCTCATTTCTTGGATTAACTTTTGTAGAATAAATTATAACTTAATTTGAGTAAAATATGCAAATTAATTCTTATTTTTTTTTTTTCTAAAAATTTTCCAATATCCAATCTATAAAGAGAGTCAACACTAGCTTTTAATTAAAAGAATTTGAGCTTGAGGGTTTGTATATTCATCTTGAATTAGATCAAAGTCCAAGATTATCCCCAGCTGTTAATTGAATGATTCCATTCGATTTTGGCATGCATGATGGATGTTTTCCTGCGTTGCCATAACACTAAATTAGATAACATTTATTTATTTTTTTTTTTATTTTCTTGATTAATGAATTTCCAGAGCCACAAACAGCAAGAGATTTAGTTTGCATGATTAGCTTAAATCAAGTTACACTCTTTTAAATGACTTTCCTCATTATTTCAAATTGTTTGACACTACAAACAAACACCATTTAATGAAATTAATTCTCGCTAATTAAATACTTCGAAATAATTTTTTTTAAACCTCGCCCTATATCCCCATCTGTAAATCCATACACTTGCTAAATCTTTGCCTAATCTCATATGCTTATGTGGGATTTTAACCCTCACAAAGCAAAAAATCTCAAAACCTCATTTCAAATTTTGCTTTTAATTATTCACTTTTTTTTTTATTCACTTTTTTTCATCCGTCACTAAAATTCTTTATTAAGGGACCCCCAATATAATTTGATTGCTCCAGGGCCCACCACACAACGTCAAATCCGGCCATGACAATCAGTAAAAACAACCTCCAGGGTCTTTTAGTTAATTATTTCCCTTTTCCCCCCTTTTCTTTTAAAAATCTATTTCCCAATACAGTCAAACCTCGTTATACCGAACCAATAAAAATATATATAAAAAATCGTTCGTCATAACGAGGTTTTCGGTGTATAAATCACATTTTTGCTCATTTTTCAATATGGAGTCAACATTATATGTACACCCAAAAAAAGCGTGAAAAAACAACATCCAGATTTAGTTGTTGAGCATTGGTACACTCTTATCACTTATCGATCAATCCCTCACCTTGACCACACTATCCAGTGACTAGAGAACATGCCAATACTCGATGTCGCCAAATCTGTGTCTTTTTCTCCCTAGTGGGCAAACTAAAAACCGCCAAACTAAAAAGAATGTTTTAGATATACATATCTGTATAAAAGCAATAATAATAAAATACCAAATTATTATGATCCCATTATATCTTTAAAATATCCGACATCGTTACTGCATTAAGTTAAAAGCTGTTTTGAAAATTTTACATCTTTGGTATTAAAATACTTTAAATTTTTTATTATTTAATAGCCAATTAAGCTAAAAATAATAAAAACACACTCTCAAATATTTACCGTCCCCTTAAAATTTTCATCAGGTTTCTGCAGCATTAAGTGTGAATTTAAGACAAACTCATTATTCATTCATGAGTCTAATTCACTCATGAATATACAATATAGTCACCATATTTGTAAAGAATTACTTAAAGGGTGTATAACATTTAAAATTTTTATTACTGAATAATTTTTTGTAATGAAAACTTTTTCATATTGTTATCTGCTAAACTCTATTTGACAATTCGTGCACGAAACTCCCATTGGTTAATGTCCTATGCATTGTACTGAAAGTATTCGCTATTTTCAGTGATTATAGAAAGCGATGCAAAGAAAAGAAAAAAAAAGGCTGCCGATGTAGGATAACAGCCACACATTTATATTGTTGTGCATATTGAATATGAATTATGAAGCTTATTCAATGGAATAAGTCCATTCTTTTTTCAAAAAAATAAAAATAACGGCTGATAATTTAATATTTTTACGTATAGAAATGTTTTTAGTGAAGAAAAACTGCATTTTATCATTTTTGTACTTTTGATGGAGATTCAATAAATTCATGCCGTATCAAGTGAACCATCTCCCGCATGAAAAAAAAACAAATCTGAGTCAAAAAAAAAATAAAAAAATAATCAAATTATCCATTTTTTCAATAGAAAAAATCAACAAAAATAACGACAACACATTTATTCCTCACCTTCAGCCTAACTTAATCTCATTTTGCAACCCATGTTATCCTACTTACGATAGTTTAATAACTGCTCACTAGGGTGGCGCCACTCAAACTGAAAATAGCAAATATATTGTGGTATCTTATTTTAATCCTCTAGTTGAGCCGAGTCAAAAAACCATTGCTTCGTAGTCAAAAAATGAGGGTGCTATTGTTAACAAACGAAAACGCTTGTAAAATATTTCAAAAAATTATTTACATTTGGGTTTTTGTATTGTTGCGCACATTTTTTGGCTACAAAACAATGATTTTTCGATTTAGCTCGACTAGAGGATTAAAATAAGATACCACAATATATACTTTCAATACAATGCAAAAAAGTTCACTTTTCAGTTTCGTGCACAAATTATTGAATAGAGTTTAGTTTTCACAACTTCAAAATTCAAAACCTAAAAATTATTTTTCAAAAATTTTCTGAAAAATTATCTAAGTGTTTTTAAAACATGCTTGCTTCACTTTAAAACTGAAAATTTTATAAAAAAAAAATTCTGTACAATTATCATGCTTGATCCAATACTCTGATAAAATATTTGATGTACCTAATTTTAAAAACAATTAAAGAAATAAATGATTTTTTACTTCTTGTTTTTTTTTACAAAAAAAAAAAAAACAATAATTTTTACTAGTATAT
The DNA here is from genome assembly GCA_000239455.1 of Strigamia maritima. Taxonomy (NCBI): domain Eukaryota; kingdom Metazoa; phylum Arthropoda; class Chilopoda; order Geophilomorpha; family Linotaeniidae; genus Strigamia; species Strigamia maritima. The sequence goes on along the minus strand of JH431856.1, from coordinate 58,698 downwards.
TAACAACTAATGTATTTTTTGAATGCTATCATTAACCGGATTTAAAAGCAGAAATATTGCTAAAACGTTTGATAAGAGTCGAACCTATTTATCTTTTTCGCTTTGCATTTGGCACGACATTTTTCATCAATGTAAGATTAATGTGCTCTCATGAGCCTATCTACTGCTCAACATTTAGAGGCTTTTTCACATTGTACAATAACGGTTGTAAAAAAGAAATTCATCTATGTCAATAGTAAGTAACCTTCAAAAGTTCCGCCTCGAGATTATTTAGGATATTTCACTGCATTGCACCCATTTGAATTTTTATTCACAATTTATTCCAAATTGACAAATTTATTTAAAAAAATAAAAAAAAAAAATTAATACAAAAAAAAAAAAAAAAAACAACAAAATAAAAAATTCATAAATTCAAATTCAATTTTTTTTTTTACCTACAAAAAAAAAAAAATAATAATAATAATAATATCAAAATAGCATCTATAGCAACCCAAAATAAATTGAAAAAATATAAATATTCAATTTAAAAATAATTAAATTACTAAATAATTAAATCCCACCCAGAAATAATTGTTTTATCACTCCAAACAATTAAATCAATCACAATCCAATTTCCCTGATTAAAATTTCAAAAAGAAAAAAAAACAAGTAAATAAACATCCCAAATTAAGTAGTAACCCCCTAATCCAACTCCCAATTAATTTCTAATTAAAACTCTGCCTATTCCATCTGAAAACAACATTTCCCCCAACAATCCCAACCTGCGTGCACCACTTGACATATGTTTTGTGCTAAGAATCCTTGAACAAAATAAATAGAAAACTCCGCAGTTACATACCGTTCTCTAGCAAATATATCAGTGTTGGAGTGACATGTGAGGGCTACACTGGTTTCACTCATGCTTCAAATGATGCGTTTCAACATCTTATGGCAAGGTGCCGAGATAGGGACGAAGAAGCAGGCAAAAGTGTCCTTTTTCCTTCCAATTCGGAATGCTAGCAGTGTGTTCTTGGTCCCTCCCGTCCACGGGTTCTCTTATCAGTGTATTAGTCCGTGAGCCTGGGTAAAAGCATTAAGGTCATGGCAGGTTGCAAAATTCCCACGCAGGTGACGTCATGCGTTGTCAATAACTCTCATCCGTGTGTGCGACAGGAGGCTCCCCTTTTGCTCAAAACACATCTCCGCGTCCCCCTTACCCAAATCTGCACACGCCCCGATGGTTTGAGTATACTTTGGAATTCAATAATTCTAAGAAAAAGAATTTTTCTTTTCGATCTTTTACAATCGTTTTTCACAATTTCTTTCGCCATATTTTTTTTGTTGTTGTTTTTAAATTGCAAAAATTATTGGTATAAAATTGGGATTGTTGTTGTGCAGGGAAGTAGAACATGGTTCGATGGGGGTGCTTTCATGTATTCAATAATTTAAAAGTGTGGGTTGGAAATGGTTAATTTAGACGGCGTTTTTGGTATTAAAGGTAATGTAAGCGTGGATATTTTAATTGGAGTTTGGGCTACTTTTCTCTTTATAATTATGATTACCGTAAAAGTAGAAAAATCTAGTTTGTGGTATGCCAGTATGTACTCTTCCAAGGCACAAATATAACCTTAACTACACCATATACACAATAGGGAGTTACAACCCACAGATATAATAAATGATAATCGTAGTAGGTAATTCTCGAAAAATAGCAACAAGATTATCAATAGCAGTGGATTGTACAAACACTCTAATGATGGAGACCCAATAAACTCTATTTAACAATTCGTTCACGAAACTCCCATTGGTTAATGGCCTATGCATTGTACTGAAAATATTTAATCCTCTAGTTGAGTTGAGTCAAAAATTCATTGCTTTGTAATCCAAAAATGTGCTGCTGTATCCCCAAAAGACACCTAAGATAAATATCTTATAATGCTCGATTATATATTGAATTAGGGAATCAATGATATAATCATAAAACTTCCGCAAATTAGTAAATCTAACTTGATAAATCAGTTACACTGATAATATTAGATTTAATGGTTAAGCACTACTACTGGTTAAATAGAGGGCGCTTGTTGCGGAGTTGTGAATGTTTGACCAGTAAAGCTGCCACTGTCTCGTAATTAAAGGATTAAGATACGATAAGATTACAGTGGCTATATAAACTGCTGCACAGGAAGTGCAGAGACTTCTTGAATCATTCTTATAACATTGTGGGTAACAACATACACTTGCGTTTAAACTACCAACTCCGCCAAGTAGTAGGCTTAAAGTATGAATTCGGACTAGCCAACCGGACTAGCACAATCGATCGAGTTCTGTGGTAATTATAATATTTCTTAATATTAATATGTTTCTTTACTATTTAGCTTGTGATAAAGGCAAAACCTTTGATGCGAGGAAAACCAGCACGCTGTATGTAAATGTAGCGATTAACACACTTCTATATCAGCTCAGTGAATCATTGCACCGCTGTAAATGTGATGATATCACCTTGTTCTTGAACATGTTGTTCGAAGAGATATTATCTCAATGTGATTCCTAAATCACCTAGACTTAACTACGGCCGCGGTATAAGTCCTATAAATGGCATTCACCTGCGTACAGTATTTAAGGAACCACGTGGCCTCAGAGGAATACACGTCAAAAAAAAATAAATAAATAAAAAATAGGATTAACCCTATCTCTAAATCTAACACACATTGGTCACAACCAATTATCGATAAACCATGTTATTCGAATATTGTTTATCCAAATAACCAATAAACAAATAATTTCAGACTAAATATAAATTTAGTGCTTTTCTTAAGTAGTTTAATAATTGTATTAATTGAATGTTTTAAATAAATATATCTTAAAATTTAATTACTTGTCCAATTATTATTATTTTATTATCATATTATCTTACGGTAAATTGGGAACGCAGCAGTGCATGCCATTGTTAACCAACAAAAACGCTTGTAAAATATTTTAAAAAATTATTTACATTTGAGTTTTTGTATTGTTGCGCACATTTTTTGGCTACAAAACATTGATTTTTAGACTCACCTCAACTAGAAGATTAAAATAAGATACCATAATATATACTTTTAGTACAATGCAAAAAAGTTCACTTGTCAGTTTCGTGCACGAATTGTTGGATAAAGTTTAGGTGGGAATCGCGTCGTTTTACAATTTTAATCCGCTTATTTCCGGTTAAAATCGCTTTTTGCCAAGCAATTTTGAAAGTACTTGCTGCCAGTACTTTTTTGATTGCGATTCCAAATTGCAGCCAATAAGGAGCGACTTTTTAGGATCATTCAAAATCGCAAAGCAACGCAATTCGCACTTAGTGTGTCTCCAGCATAAGAATAAGGGGCTGATCACAAATAGTATCACAAAGTTTTTGTCAATTTTTGACCCCTATCTCCTCTTTCGTCATATAGGTCAGATTCAGTTTTGTCAGATTTAGGAGGGTGTATGTACTAAGTTACCCCTTGCGTCTATTCTCTCTCTTATCTCCTTCGTCACAAACCATCAAAAAAACTGTTACCCCCTACCTCTCCTCAGTGCATGGCATGATAGCCTTAAGTGATAATGGAAGTTCCGTTATAGCTATACCGTGATTTTTAATAAGGAAAAAGTACTTATCGCAAACTCCGTTTTTAATACTAGGGGTATTCAGAAACTGTCGCATAAGTGCGCAAATGCGTAAGTGTGAAAATGTGATTTCACACATGCGCACCGGAAGCCTCATGGGCTTCATGTTATGTTATGTGACTCACACAGGCGACTCACACTCACACCCAAAGAGGTGCGCATAGTGCGTTTCACATGTGATTTCAAATGGTGCATAACTGCCTAGAACTAAAATTATGGTACCTCTTGCCTAGTATTAAAATTATGGTACCTCTTGCCTAGTATTAAAATTATGGTACCTCTTGCCTAGTATTAAAATTATGGTACCTCTTGCCTAGTATTAAAATTATGGTACCTCTTGCCTAGTATTAAAATTATATGGTACCAACAGTTATGGGTTTTAGTGTTACCTGGATCAATATGGCGTCTCATTATTTTAGTACTAGGCATGTGGTACCTTTTTATAAGTTTGGTACTATAATTTTAGTACTAGGCAAGTGGTACCTTTTTTATGAGTTTGGTACTATAATTTTAGTACTAGGCAAGTGGTAACATTTTAAATTTTGGTACCTAATTTTAGTCTTGGACATATGGTACCATTATTAACATTTTCAACTTTGGTACCATTTTCAACTTTGGTACCATTTTCAACTTTGTACCATTTTCAACTTTGGTACCATTTTCAACTTTGGTACCATTTTCAACTTTGGTACCATTTTCAACTTTGGTACCATTTTCAACTTTGGTACCATTTTCAACTTTGGTACCATTTTCAACTTTGGTACCATTTTCAACTTGGTACCATTTCAACTTTGGTACCATTTTCAACTTTGGTACCATTTTCAACTTTGGTACCA
>JH431856.1:0-54218 GCA_000239455.1 Strigamia maritima | reverse complement strand
CGTTTTACAATTTTTAATCCGCTTATTTCCGGTTAAAATCGCTTTTTTGCCAAGCAATTTTGAAAGTACTTGCTGCCAGTACTTTTTTGATTGCGATTCCAAATTGCAGCCAATAAGGAGCGACTTTTTAGGATCATTCAAAATCGCAAAGCAACGCAATTCGCACTTAGTGTGTCTCCAGCATAAGAATAAGGGGCTGATCACAAATAGTATCACAAAGTTTTTGTCAATTTTTGACCCCTATCTCCTCTTTCGTCATATAGGTCAGATTCAGTTTTGTCAGATTTAAGAGGTGTATGGTACTAAGTTACCCCTTGCGTCTATTCTCTCTCTTATCTCCTTCGTCACAAACCATCAAAAAAACTGTTACCCCCTACCTCTCCTCAGTGCATGGCATGATAGCCTTAAGTGATAATGGAAGTTCCGTTATAGCTATACCGTGATTTTTAATAAGGAAAAAGTACTTATCGCAAACTCCGTTTTTAATACTATTTTGAAAATAAAAATGTGAATTGGTTCAACAAATTAAATTATTATTATTTGGATGTTGAATTGTCTCCTAAAAACACCAAAATCAATGTAAAAAGTGTTTAGTTTTGAATAGAATAGTTTTCAGTTGATTCGACCATTGGATAAGAAAAGACATTATCAAATTTGATACAACACTGGAGACAAGTGTGTTTGCGTTTTTAAAGAGAGACTTTAATGAAAAGTGGTCGTTCCCTAAACGCGCGATAACAATCAGAATAAAAAGCATAGTTTGTGCTTCTCTCCAAAGGATGCCGACTAATTTGTTTTGCCTATGGTAGAGGCAAAAAGATCTTTGGGATTACAAGTATGGAGCAAAAGAGCGGTTTAATTAATTTGAGTAGATCTTCTAATCAAACCAGCAATTGTGTAAATACTTGTTTCTCGTATGTCAGTTTGGAATGATGAATTGTATAACATCACAATAAATGATGTTAACTAGTGGTTTGTCCAAAATGTCAAACCTATAACAGTACTTTAAAGTAAAAATTATAGGTGATTCGAAGTGCGAGATTTGTTAGTCATAATTTCCTGGTTAAAAAATATTCGGAAAAAATCCAAACATTAATTTGTTGAATCCACAAAAGCCAATTTTCGCCCAAATACTGCATATTTTTACCCAAATACTGCATATTTTTACCCAAATACTGCATATTTTTACCCAAATACTGCATATTTTTACCCAAATACTGCATATTTTTACCCAAATACTGCATATTTTTACCCAAATACTGCATATTTTTACCCAAATACTGCATATTTTTACCCAATTCTTCCTACCAAAACATCAATTAAAACATCTCAATTTTTCAACAAAAAAAACCATCTCTTTAACCAAAATGTCCACTTTTGATCTAAAATAATCCATTTTATAATGTAAAAATAAATACGCTATTATACCTTCAATTAATCACCATATTTAGAAGAAAAAAATCTATGCTTACGTGTGCAGTTTCTACGATTTATAACAGGATAATTTATTACATCAACTAATAGACATTGCAAAATGACCCCTACTCAATTATTTACATAATTTCCATATAAAACAAATCCTAATAATATTTATAATTCAATTTTTCAAATTTAATTCAAAATATTTCAAAATAATTCCCAAAACTTTTATATAATTTCGCATCCTAAGTTGTTATTCCATTTGCTATATGTAGCAAAAGAATGGAAATTGATGTTTAAACCTATTAGAGAAATGTTTCAAATGGAGCAATTCATTTGACTCAAAAAATCCATTCTATCTTTTATCAACAAAAAAAACAATTTGCATATCAATATGCTGATTGTTTGCGACTGAACATTTATCATGATAACGCCACACAAAAAGAAAATAGAAATGGCCAAATGGGTCCCACTTACCTCATTGAAAAACAATTATCATTCTGAGTTGGGCATAAACAATGGGTCCATTTAATGGGCCGATGACGAAGCTGCTTTTGTTGGTGCGGATCGAAGTAATCAATAGATCCGAGTTGATTCTAAAATGCAGAATTTCAAATTAGACTGAAGACTGGTTGGCATGTAGATGAGTATCAATACTTGGGATTTTTCAGGTTGTTTCGAAATTGTTATTTTTGAGGTTACCGACATCAATTTTGTTGTTTTTTTCCATCATCAGGGGTCTTTGAGCTGAATTAATATGAAGAAAAAATTTTTATGAAAGATTTTTTTGATTATTAGTGGAAGGTATGCAAGAATGAGCTTGTATTTACGAGCTGGTTGGTATTTATGTATAAGAAGAAAATTAATGATAAAAAAAAGTAGGAAATCAGGAAGTTATGAGAGGCTAAGGCCCTGTGTGACTACATCTGACATTTGTTAAAATGTAACAACAATTTTTCAATTTTTTCCCAAAATTTCTCTATTTTTTTTTTTTTTAGAAATTTTGAAAATTAGACAGTTTACGATTTCTCGTATGAGATTTATTTCATTACGAGAATACAAAAATAAAGAGATATTAGGTGGTTTGCGCGCGTCACGTAAAATATTAATTAGGAGAAGCACAAATTAAAAATAAATAAACAATTTTCGTATTTTTAATTATTTCGGAATTAAATTCCGAGTTTGTCGTCGTGGCATTTGCGCCACAAACAAACACAAATAAACGATAATAATGAAAATCAAGTTAGTGTTAGGGTTGTGTTTTGAGCCGAATTTTATTGTTCCAACTGCTTGGAACATTGAATAAAAATTATATTTAGCTTATAAATTGTCTATTCCATCTTGGCTGTGAGAATCCAGCTTAAAAATAGTTAAAATCGTGAAAAATAATGACAAAAAAATTTGACGGGACGTCTGCGAACATCGTGGCCGACGTAGGCACGTGTTTTGCGGCGGGGATGTTCGCTGGTGTCGGCACCCGTGATTTGTTGTCATTTTTCGCAATTCTTACCTATTTTTATACAGATTTCTTATGGAATCGTGTTAAGATGTTTAAATAATGTCCCCAACTACAAATTTGACAAGTTTTACTTGCTAAAACCTTAGTTTGGAGTCGAGACATGCTCGGTCTATCGTGTCCGAGATGGATGCCACCGTTTCAAAATTTAAGCGCACTGCGCATCCCATTGCGCAGATTTAATTTTTGAATTCTCGTTTTTAATTCGACGAAACTTTTTAAAAATCTCGTCACGAGAAGGGAAAAATTAGGTGGTTTGAAACGAAATATTTTTAAATATTTCGTATTTAATGACATTTCGTGACGCGCGCAAACCACCTATTGTTAAAAATCTCGTCACATTTATTCTCGTTTGAAAGGTCTCGGTCGAGATTTTTCAAATTTTCAAATCTCGTTTCAAATTTGATTTGCGCATGCGCACTGCATACAATACAACAATTGTCGTGAAATTCTGCCGCCATTTTCCCTCCGCTTCGGCTGCAATGTTGGCAAATTTGGGTCAATTTGTGCCGATTTCAATATCTCAGGTTAGTTTTTTTATCAGTCAAACACCTTGCACAAACCACAAGCCCAATACTTAGACTCAATTTGTGATAAGATGTCAAGTTGTGCTAAAAATTGTTGCCGCCGATTTATGTGTCGTATGTAACACTTTTCGTGACAAATCGCAAACACACGATACAAAATTTTATTACCGTATATACTCGCGTTTAAGTCGGGGATTTTTAGAACACATCTTGGTCTTTTTTGTCCAATCCGAGTTATATATACTTGAGCCGTTTTAAGTGGGGGCGACTTATACATATAGTCAACCCCCACTTAAAACGGCTCAAGACTTATATGCGAGTATATACGGTAAAATTTTGGGAAAATTTAGTTTTTTAAATCTTGTTTTCGGTCTCGTACGAGAAATCGCAAACTGTCTATTATCAATTTTCATTCGAAATTTCTATTTCTTTGGTATTTTTTTTTATTTTCTTTTTTCGTAAAATTTTTTTCTAAAATTTTTTTCTTCGTAAAATTCATCAGATATATTAAACAAAAAAATAAATCTTATCCACAGATAACTTACCCAAATAATTATTGATTGAGCCCACTGCATTCAATCCAAAGATTCAGCTGTTAAACGCCACTAGAAAACCCTCAATTCCATACAAAATTGAGATGCAAATTATACAAAACTCATTACTAATTCATCCTGCTTCGACTATTCAATTTTTTAATTTAATTCAACGAATTCTCCTTTTGTTGATATTGATATCAATGTGAGGTGTGTTTCAGTTCAATTAAGTGACACCCATTCCAGCCCCAGTAATCCAGCCTCCAATTCTAAGCAGAGGTGGCGACACCAAGTGTCACTTTTCTCACGTTAACTTAGATGTGGATCAATAAGTTCTCACCAACCTAACATGTGTGCTAAGATCCTTAAATGTTGTGATACGATCAATTATTCCTTCCTAACAAACAAATAAAACAAATAAAATAAACAAATTCTAAAAAAAAATAAAATAACAAAGGAATAAATTAAGTAAAACCTATTCCTTCATTAGTATTCATAAAAACGAATAAAAATGCAATTTTTATGAATATTAAAATCGTTATGTATTAAATATTTCATGTTAATTCAACATATTGTCCTTAATGTCGCAATATTTGTGTAGCGGGCATTGATAACGACATAGGATATTGGTCTAATGTCTAAAAAGGAAGTGGTTCCTCCAGAGGATCAGTGTGCTAGGGCGGAGCAGTAATTTAGGTTGGCATTTGCCCACCTGCTTCACTTCCCACCCTAATCGAAAAGTTGTGCTCGGAAACCGTTTCATTCCATGGCCAAGTGAATTAAGTTTTTCTTTAGTATTTTTACTCTTTTTGTCACAGATCGAGTTTTCTTCCTATTTTTTTTTTCAAAGTAAAAGAAAAGAAAAATTAGTATTCGGAAATTATTCGGTTTAAAAATTTTATATTTGTAAACGAGTTTTCCGTTTATTCAGTGGTTTTTAATGCGGAATTATATAGCGTAAGTTTACACTGAGTATACTATCAATTAAGATACCTACCGATCCTTTTTATAATATTTTTGTGAGAAAAAACAACGAAGCGAATAGACGTGAACAGCAGCCATTTGTATTAAGATTAAGTCTTCACTTCCGCTTGTTGTTGGGCCGCTTACGAATGATTAAAATTAAAAATTTAATATTTTTATATTTTAAAATGCTATTTGAAAATTATAAAGGTTAATAAAGAAAAATTTTAAATTAAAATTTAAACATTTTTTAATTTTTAATTTAATTGAGTGTCTCTAGAGGGAGATTGTGAAAGCGAGGGTATAGGTTAGGCTGGAGATTGAAAAATCTGCTCGTTACTGGTCTGTTACGAGGGAAAAAGTTGTTTACACAGAACTTTCAACAGATAAAAGCTCAAGAAAACTTTTTAAATTGTACATTCTTTTTTTTTTTTAAATAAAACCAAATAAAAAAAGAACTTGACTAAAGTTGCTTTCTTGCATTAGTTTATCTAATTTCCTTAAAATAGACGTTTTATTTACATTTCCTTTATCTGATTTCCCTATTAAAAAGGTCCAATTCACTCCATGGAATTCAAGCATCTATTTATAGACACTAAAATTGATCCAGCAAATATACATCATTTAGAAATTTCTTGCTGCTAATAACATTTCTTTCAAATCAGAAACACTTTTTTTTGTCTTTTATGTTTGAAATAACTTCATCCTCATTTCCTCCACACTAGGAGGTGTCCACTAGAAACTCATTGTCTCAATTAAGAGGGAAAAAACATCCAGTTCAAGCACTTTTATAGGAATGAAAGCAATTTAACAGATGTCTTAAATGAAAGAGGATATAAAAAGGATATAAAAATCCAATTGCTTGTTTTTTTTTTTTTTGGTATTAGATGAAGATAATTTGAATAATTTTTATTTTCTTGTAAAAAAAAAAAAAATTAATTTTATTTTATGAAAAAATGAGATAAAGTAATGTTAGTGACAAGGAAGAGTTTATTTGGAAAGTAAACACTTGGAAATATTTGAGATTTCTCTAGAGGAATTTGAAAACTAGACATTTGTCAAAAATTTAAAATTTTCAATTTGAATTGCAAACATGATGATGATATCATTTTTTTTTTTTTTTTTTTTTAGTAAATTGGATTTTAAATGTATGAAAATGGAATTGAAACTGTTTGTTTATTGGATATAACTTAGTAAAAAAGTTTTTTTTTTTTTTTTTTTTTTTTAGAAGTTTAAAATTTATTGTCTAGAACAGCACAATCTTCTTTCAACAGGTGTGTAATAGGTTCTCGTTTGCACCTGCGCACAGCATGCTCCCATTGGTGCTTCTCTCTCTTGAAAAGTTGTCAGTCGTAGCTTTGGTTGCCATGTCATCTGAAGTAAAACCCATGTTTCGAGGATCTGACATGGAAAAAAGAAAAGAAAAATCCGCCATGAAATCGTTTCGATTTTTTCAAGTGTTACTGACCCTTGTTTGATGAATTTCTGCATCTTTCAGGTAAAAAAAAAATTGTTTATGTTGATTTTTTTTTAAGTTTTGAGGATTCTGCAATTGTTTTCAGTGTTAAAAATAGATAATTTTTTTTGTCAAAACAAAAACATGTTTTTAATAAGGTTTTACACATAAAATTAATTTGCAGTTTTGGTTTTTTGGTATAAATATTTACCACATCAACTTGGATGTAAATTTTTTTTCTTTGATAAAAATATTTTTTGTTTTTGATTTTAATGGAAATTTAATTTCCAATTTTTCAATTTTTCAAATTTTTCATTTATTTATATATATTTTTTTAATTGTTTTAAAAAATGTTTTATTTGCATTTTGCTGTTATAATCACCATTGATTAAACAACAGGATGCGATATTGGAATAAATTCCCTTACTTATCTTTAAAATACAACCATTTATTATTAACTTTTATACAAAGATATAATAAAGAAACAAGTTTCTCAAGTACTGTGTATGTATTATGTACTTGCGAATAGCCATCTGTTGTTTCCCGCGCAATAAACTTGACGTTTTAATAAAGTTCCTTTTCATTTACTTTTACTTCTATACAACTTCAAAGTTACAATATATTTCGGTTTTGTCTACTTTAATTAAATTATCCATCTTTAATTTCTTCACTGCTGCTTATTATCACAACTATTTGTATAGAGTGTCTTTTCCTGATCAATTTGTGATGATGATAATGGAAATGTTTTCGTGCTTTCTATCGATTCTTTTTCTTCATTTGATTTTATTTCTTAGAACTAAGACAACAATTTTGATTTGTATTTGTATGATAGTAAATCTTATAATTGGTAAATTTATTTATTTAACCCTCAAAGCCCTGAAATTTTGGAACAACGTAGAGCCCAATTAATGGTCACAATTGTGACCATTTGGAGTCTCTACTTTGAAGCGCTTTAGGGCTGTTACCATGGTTTCTCCAACCAACACTAGGTGTCACCAATTGTAATAATCAAGACATGCGGTCAAAATGTGGTTTTAAACAGCATGCAAGGTTTTTTTTAATCATTTATTTATAATAATAATTGTCTTATCAACTTAATTTAAATTGAAATTAGTTTCACACTAAATCAGTTGACCATGTGTTTCAAAGATGAAGGGTTAATGCTGTGTATGGTTATTTAGTTTATATGTAACCATATTCTAAAAGTGCTCTCACTAGAGTAAAATTTGCAGTGAAAACAACCAAAAACTTAAGCTGGGAATTTAAGGAGACTGTTTTTTCTTTTTACAATAACTTTTTCATTTTATGCCTGATTGCAATGAAATTAATTCAGAAAATGTAAATGCATATTCTTAACAGCTACTGCAAATTTCAGATTTTTAAAAATTTTTTAAAAAAAATTTGTATGCACAACTGCAGCTGGTCACAATTGTGGTATAGGATGGGGCTTTGAGGGTTAATAGAAACTGCAAAAAAGCCGTTAATTTACAACATTTGTATCTTTTTCTTATGGTATTTTAAATTTTAAACTTATTAGACATTATGGTACTTGACACTTTAGGCAAGATTAAACATTTCAGATTATAGACATTCGTTTTTAAACGGATTATTATATACTCAATGGCCTCGTATCCCATCCATCACTAGATAGCAGCAAGAATGGCATAATCCCCGGAAGTGACCTAACAGCCACCAGAAAGATTAGGGGAGTATGAGAGGCCAAGGAACACAGTTGGTACTGAGATAGCAACCAAGCAATAGCCCCCTTGCTTGTCCTGATGATCGAGTTCACTGGGCCTCACCTCCAAGAGCAGATGAAGTGGCTGCTGCTAAACACAGCAATGATTGTAAAAGATTTCAACCACGCTGTCTTTAATCTTAGGCTGGGCCTACCTTTACGGTACCGTCTCACTGGTTAGTAAGCACAAAAGTAAGAGATGATGAGATACCACTCTTAGACACTCAATAAAGACGGCCATATCTAAAACCGTATCTGTTGTCTTTCTTCTTTTAAGTGACTTGGGCCTCCAACCTCACTGTCTTATCCCCAAAGCAGTAAAAGAGTGAAAACCCAATCGCAACATTTCAGATTAGACATTTTCTGTTTGCAATTTTCTCCGAAAAAGATTCAATAAAAGAATGTTTTTTTCCCCCACTGTGCTGCAGACTGCAGTAAAATGCGACAAAGAAAAACAATTAGCAAATACCAAAAAAACCTGAAATTTTATTCTTGACTTTATTTTCCATTTTGTTTCCTCCCATTGAAGATAGTTATGATACTACATATACATGCAGTAGGTGTTAGATATTACAGTACAGTATATATGCTATGCGGTCCAGACATAAGCTGGGTCCCAAAAATATGTCCGATGCGCAGAGCGTCCAGCTGGGAAAATGAACGAACGCCCTGTAGTCCGGACAAAATAAACCCACCAGCAGATGTGTCCGGACAATGCAGCTGTCCGGACGGAGCTATATCCGGACTGCTCAGCATATACTGGATTAAAATTTTTTTCCAATGAAAAAATAGTTTTGGCTGTAGTTCATAATTCATATTTCATTGATGATCATATTTTCATGCGCCATTTTTTTATATGTACTAATAAAGATTTGAAACTTGAATACCAAAGAAAGACAATTATACAGACACGTCATAAAATAATAGTAGGCGTTGCATTTGACTGCAACATCATCGGCTATATTTTATTCATAAACAAAAACTCTTTTAATATATTAAAATAAGTACCGTATATACTCCCATATAAGTCGAGGATTTTTGGACCAAATCTAGGCCTATTTTTCCAAATTCGACTTATACATGGGTCAAAGAAACAAACATTTTTTTTAGAATTTCACAAATCACGTCCGTTCAACATGCAGGCCTGTTAACATTCGTATTTTAGTGTCACCCAACAGGTGCATACGGTTATTTGTAATCCCCCTACAGGGAAATATTCGTATCAATAAACACATGTAAAAATACTGTCAACCCTTTTGGCCACGCGTGAATTCAATCCTGCTAAATCAATTACATCCGTCAATAATAACGACAGGTTATGGGCCCAGCACGCTTCCACTCCTGACGGACGTGATTTGTGAATACCGTATATGCTCGCGTATAAAGTCGAGGATTTTTGAACCAAATCCTGGTATTTTTCTTCCAATTCGACGTATACGCGGGTCAACTTATATGCGAGTAAGTACAGTACGTAAACAAACACAAAACAAAACATCTAAAACGTCACTAGGACGTTTTTTGACCACTAGGAATAATACTCTTTGATCTCCTAGGAAGAACCTGGGTTGGAAGTTCATCAATTTGACCTTTCAGTGCCTCCACGATCCACTCATCAGCACCCCTCAAACCCACATTCCCGTTCATATAGGTCCCAAAATAAACTATTTTTAGACACATGCCACACAAGATTTTTCTCTTTTATATGGCAAAGCGAAAAGTTGTAATGGAAGAACGTGAGAATTAGTTCGCATCCACGCGCGCAGTGCCAGAAGATCAACACACAAAAACCATATAAGAATCCATTGCAGAGATCAAGTGAGATTTACCCTTCAACCAACACCCAATGCTCTTGAGTATTACCCCAAATATATAGTTCAGTGCACAAACTTTTCGTATATTAAATAAAACAGCCATCTAAAAAGTAAAAAGATCTCGCTTTCGCTTTCCTCACAAACTACGGTAGCTCCTTAGTAACAACACTAAATTTCTCTCTTCCTTCTTTTCACACAGAAAAAATCGAAAAATGGAAGCAGGAAAGGACCCACCACCAGATTTCATCACAGATTTCACCAACTCTACCAATTCGACCAATTTGACATTGTTTTGGTCAGAAGAACCAATAGAAGCAAAAGGATTCTTCAGCATACCCCATCCAATCATTGCATTAATGTACATCATGTACATAGCCATAACATTAGCGGCAGTGGGCGGCAACAGCATTGTTTGTTACATTGTAATAGCGTACCAACGTATGAGAACCGTTACGAATTTTTTCATCGTCAATTTGGCAGTTGGTGACATCACCATGGCGATCTTGTGCATCCCCTTCACTTTTGTTGCTAATTTTGTCACAATGTACTGGCCATTCGGCTCCATTATGTGTCCCATAGTGACTTATGCTCAAGCAGTGTCAGTGTTCATTAGTGCGTACACGTTAGTGGCCATCAGTATCGACAGGTATATCGCCATATTGTATCCTCTGAGACCGCGAATGACAAAGTTGCAAGCCAAAGTAATCATCTTGCTAATTTGGGTGGTTTCCTTGGTCACGCCTTTGCCCACTGCGATTCTGTCACGGTTAATCCCGTTGCCCAACATGACGGTCTACACTTGTGCCGAGGATTGGGAGTCGCCGATTCAGAGATACTATTATAGTATGACACTCATGGTTTTGCAATATTTTTTCCCATTATTCGTTCTGATTTTTACTTATACTAAAATCGCGGTTGTTGTTTGGGGCAAAACTGCTCCTGGCGAGGCTGAGGATGGAAGGGATCAGCGATTGGCAGCGTCAAAACGAAAGGTACGGTAAAAGAATTTTTTTTTTTCATCTATTTTGAATTAGTGCCATGTCGTTGGATTTTATTTATGGTGAATTTTCATCAATGCTGATGGAATTTAATTAGAAATGTATAGTGATATCTAAATAATATTAATATTTTACTTTAAAAAAAGTAAAATATGCAATTTTAAAAGCAGATATCATTTGTTTTATATAAAAAACAAAAAAATCATTTTGTATTTCATTTGAGCTTGGTGAGGGACATTGTTTGCCATTGCTTGAAAGCATCAGTTGATGTTCCCCATGTTCAAAGGTTTACGACATCAAAAATTAAAATTTTGTTACTGAATAATTTTCGCCATTTTTTAAAATGATTTTTAATTTTAAAGTTTCCAGAACATTTAAAAAAATCATTTTGTATTCCAAACAGCTTTTTTGAGCTTGGTGAAGAACATTGTTAGCCACTAAAGTCTATTTACCTATAAGTTTGGAGTAACTCGGATTGGTTAGTAGACTGATCGCAGGAAAGTATCCATACCTTAAGTCACATGTCTGTCAGTAACCAATGACAGTAAAGGTCATTTTTAAATAAACTGCGCAAAACCGCCATTTTGAAGAAATAGACGGCCCAGTCCATGATTAGTTTTAATTATGGCCCGGTCAAACCACGCAAAACCGCCATCTTGAATAAATAGATGGCCTGGTCAAACCGCGTGAAACCGCCATCTTGAATAAATAGATGGCCCGGTTGAACATTTGACGACTGATCTTGAACGGTTTAGAACTACTTTGTTACTTTAACAGTTAATTGCCACGACCAATTCTAGTTACTCCAAACTTATAGGTAAATAAACTTTACTTGCATGGCGCTGTTGTACTGACGTCACAGTTAGTAATTCCCATGTTAAATACTGCATAGGGTTTACATCACACAATTGGCTCATTCTCGATTTGGTCTCGCTTTTATCCCTCATTTTTTTATATTAGACAGTTTGCGATTTCTCTTACGAGATTTGTTTCATTACAAGAATGCCAAAATAACGAGATATTGTTAAGAATTTCATCACATGTATATTCTCGATGAAAGGTCTCGATCGAGATTTTTCAAAAATCTCGTTTCTAATTGTCGTTTATACGACTTGACTTGCGCATGCGCACTGCATACAATACAACAATTGTCATGCAATTTTGCCGCCATTTTCTCTCCGCTTCGGCTGCAATGTTGGAAAATTTGGGTCTATTTCAATATCTCAGGTTAGTTTTTTTATCAGTCAAACACCTTGCACAAACCACAAGCCCAATACTTAGGCTTAATTTGTGATAATGTGTCTAGTTGTGCTAAAAAAATTTGCCGCCGATTTGTGTGTCGTATGTAACATGTTTCGTGACAAATCGCAAACGCACGATACGACATTTTATTAACGAGATTTCAAAAAACAAAATTTTCCAAAAAATTTTGTCTTTTTAAATCTTGTTTTCGATCTCGTACGAAAAATCGCAAACTGCCTATTGTCATCTGCTCTTTCAACACTTTAATATTTTACAAAAGAATCTCAAAATAAATTATTTAAGGGTTTTAAAACATGCTTGATCCAAAGTACAAATAAAAAATGTGATGTCGTAAAAACATAAGGTTTTTATGAATATGTCACATAAGTCATAATATGCTTGCTGATCCAATGAACCAATAAAAACTTTGATGTCGCAAACCCTTTAAAACTGATTCCATCATTACATCACTTCTCTTTAACCTCTAATATCATTATATTGATGTTTTCAAGAAAACCATTAAAAATACATTGTCAATATAGATTTTCTACGGTTTCTATATACACTTGATATAGGTTAGTTTAGGGCCCCAATTACCTCTATAAGTAAATACGACACGTAGAATATATTGAGAGTAAAATAATCTCTTTTGTCTAGAGTTTCCAATTAAAGTAAAATTAGGTCATGTGTTTTTTATTCACTTATTATTTTTTTATATACTATTTTTGAATGAAATCAATAATGTGAAATGTCTGCTTTTCAATAAAAAATGGAATTTTAATAATGGAATATTTTAGCATGCAAAGAAGTCACTAAATAAACAAAATCTCTACTCTTCAGTTGTGAACTTTTGTGATCCTCTTGTGCCTCCTAAGAACTTAATAAACATTTAAAAGTAATAAAACTTTTCATGTGTTTAGTACTATATAATGAACATGTGCAGTCACATGTCACAAAATGCAACCCTATACATAAAAACTTAGAAATTTCTTTTATGCTTAGTTCCCACTTGGCAGAAACTCTGGCAGAAAATTTTCTGCTGCAGAAAATTTTGAGTGTAGCAAGCAGCAGTGTTTATAAATTGCCTTCCTTAGCTGGCATCCATTTTTAAATTCTACTTTTCTGCATTTTTTTGCCCACTTTTTAGTCCACATACTTTTCTGCAATCAAAACTTTCTGCAGCAGAAAATTTTCTGCCGGAATTTTTGCAAAGTGGGAACTAAGCATTATACTTTTAAATTTTGCAATGTCCCAATTAGATTAAAGCAAAACTAGGATTTTAAAAGACAATTTGTAGTGGCTGCACTGCAATTAACAAAAGCACAAGACAGCCACATCAAGTGAAAAGCTGTGATTTTGCTTGAAATAGGTTAAATTGACTAAAGTTATGGCACACCTGTGTCTACTATTACTCATTAAGTTTTTTTTAAAAATAAATTTTCCAGTTGTTAATGACTGCATTCTAATTGCACATTGTCCAGTAGTTTTTGACATGGCACTAAAGTCCCAGAATTTTAATCTACGGTATCCCCAAGTGAACAACAACTTTACATACTTTACAATACTAGTTTTGTAAACAGTAGATATTTTTCTCAATTATGTTTATTTGTCAACAAAATGGAAAACTAGGCATAACATTTGTTGTAATTTCTCTGTATACAATTTGTAATTAACCTAATGTGAATTTCTACTCTGTGATTGATGTTTTTGGTGCTACTAATTGGTTGGTTGTTCTTTTAATGATTGTTGTGATTTTGGAGATGATTGTTACTAATTAGATTCTACACAAGCTGTGACCAGCATAATAGGAAGTTGATGATAGTTTGGAAACACATTTTTTCCCAAAGATCAAAAAATGTTCAATAAATTTGATAGAACAGGGAAAATTGGAATTTAGTATAGTCCAAGTCTGTAGAACATGTTTGTAGAAATGCCTAAAGAGTGTTTGCTGTAATCATGTTTACATGTGGCTATGTCTAGATAACTTTGTAAATTTGGATAATCGGTTTATCGGATATCGGGTTTTATACTCTGTCCGCGTAACGCTATTCGCTATTTTCAGTGATTATGGAGGGCGCTGCAAAAAAAAAAAGGCTGCTGAAGTAGGATAACAGCCACACATTTATATTGTTGTGCATCTTGCATATATGGATTATGAAGCTTATTCAATGGAATAACTTCATTCTTTTTTCAAAAAATTAAAAATAACAGCTGATTATTTAATATTTTTAAGTATAGAAATGTTTTTAGTGTAGAAAAACTGCATTTTTATCGTTTTTGTACTTTTGATGGAGATTCAATAAATTTATGCCGTATCAAGTGAACCATCTCCCGCATGAAAAAAACCAAATCTGAAGTACAAAAAAAAAAAAAAAATCAAATTATCCATTTTTTCAATAGAAAAACACAGAAAAGTCAACAAAAATAACGACAACACATTTATTCCTCCCCTTCAGCCTAACTTGATCTCATTTTGCAACCCATGTTATCCTACTTATGATAGTTTAATAACTGCTCACTAGGGTGGTGCCACTCAAACTGAAAATAGCGAATAGCCAATATCGGATTGGCTGGAACCTTTATACTCACGCAGTGAATTCACGCCACGAAATAGTTCATGACTGATCCCGTATGTAACAGACAAAATTGGACAAAATGGCATCTCCAAATAATTTGGATTGTTGTCGCCATTTTGATGTTGTCGTATACATGTTTCACCATTTGATGATCAGATCATGTGACCCCGCTTTGGAATACCTTGTTGCATGAAAAGGTACAAGCCAATCCAATATGGAATTATGCAAACAGACTATAGATTTTTCTGTTTATACTCATTTTTCTTTGTCGTACAACATCATTCTAGCGGATAAGTAGAGATAAGTGCAGACATGTAACCCGATTTAGATGTTTGTTAATCTGGAAAACTATTTATCTTGATTAATCTAGTCATGTGAACGTGAGTTTTCAAGCTAAGCGGGTTTTCGCTATATCGATGTTTGAAATGTATTTCATTTTTTAATAAAATCTATTTAACAATTCAAACACGAAACTCCCATTGGTTAATGTCCTATATGCATTGTACTGAAAGTATATATTGTGATATCTTATTTTAATCCTCTAGTTAAGCTGAGTCGAAAAAATCATTGTTTTGTAGTCGAAAAATGTGTATGCCATTGTTAACAAACGAAAACACTTATAAAATATTTTACATTTGGTTTTTTGTATTGTTGCGCACATTTTTTGGCTATGATACAATGATTTTTTTTCGACTCAGCTCGACTGGAAGATTAAAATAAGATACCACATTATATACTTTCAGTACAATGCAAAAAAAGTTCACTTTTCAGTTTCGTGCACGAATTGTTGAATGGAGTTCAGGTCCTAATGCGTTTCCAAAAAATCACTAACTTCCTATTGACATGTCCTATGTCAAATTCAGTAAAATTTACTCTTTTCAAAAAGCAAAATGCTCTTTAAGTGTTTGTCTGTATGCTTTCCTGTTTTTATAATTCCTTCTGTTTTGTGTCTGCTCTTTCTCTTGTTGCAGATGATTAAAATGATGATAGCTTGCGTCACTGCTTTCACCCTCTCCTGGTTACCGTTTAATGTGCTTCATGTGGTAGGAGACCAACATCCCGGCATTTATACATATGCACATATCATCTATATCTGGTTCATCTGCCATTGGTTAGCCATGAGCCATGCTTGCCTCAACCCCTTAATTTATTGGTGGATGAATTCAAAATTCCGAGCCGGTTTTCATTACGTTTGCCGTTGTCTTCCCTGGATGAATCCAATTCCCGATCATTCGGAACTGCTGTCTCGTACCACCATACATCAACGACTTACAACCAATACAACGGCTCTGATAGCTGCAGCGCCCATTAAACCAATGCACGACACGTAGCCCAAGTACAGTATATATGCTGCATGTATCATATCCTTTTGTCTATTGCATGTTGTAATGAACTGATGAACACTGTTTAAATCCACAACATAAACAAATGTGAAGAAATATAGAAAACTATGAAAAAAACAACAAAAATAAATCATTTTTTTCCCAAAGGTTGCTGTTAAAAATTAGCCTAAAACGTGTTTTAAAGAAATACTCACCAAGGAGATCAAAACGTATTGATTTATTTTATTCCCGATGTTGCCACTAAGCAATTATGGCTGTGGTTGTTTTTAAAACTAGATGCCGCGCCATATATTGACAAAATGTTGAAGTAATTGAAACGGCTCGGCATTGCAGTACCCAGCTCAGAAAGTGAACCAGTTACTATCAATGATATGAATAAAGAAGACTAGATCGCTCACTTTATGAGAATTTGAATTTTAATGTTTGAGAGGACGGAGCGTATCTCGTTAAGCGTCATACAGCAGTTACAAGTGGATGTTACAATAAGAAGTCCTAACATTATTGATATTTTAAAGTATTTTTTCTGTACGGTACAGGTAATATATTAATCTCTATCTAACAATTTGTGCACGAAACTCCCATTGGTTAATGGCATATGCATTGTACTGGAAGTATATATTGTGGTATCTTATTTTAATTCTCTAAAGTCTATTTACCTATAAGTTTGGAGTAACTCGGATTGGTCACTGGACTGAGCGCAGAAAAGTATTCATACCCTAAGTCACATGTCTGTCAGTAACCAATAAAAGTAAAGGTCATTTTTAAATAAACTGCGCGAAACCGCCATCTTGAAGAAATAGATGGCCCAGTCCATGATTAGTTTTAATCATGGCCCGGTCGAACCGCACAAAACCGCCATCTTGAATAAATAGATGGCCCGGTCGAACTGCGTGAAACCACCATCTTGGATAAATAGATGGGCCGGTCGAACATTTGACGACCGGTTTTGACCGGTTTAGAACTACTTTGTTACGCGCGACACCATTTAACAGTTAATTGCCACGACCAATCCGAGTTACTCCAAACTTATAGGTAAATAGACTTTAGTTAAGCTGAGTCCGCAAATGTGCATGCCATTGTTAACAAACGAAAACGAATATTTAAAAAAATTATTTACATTCGGGTTTTTGTATTGTTGCGCACATTTTTTGGCTACGAAACAATATATACTTTCAGTACAATTCAAAAAGTTTACTTCTCAGTTTTGTGGACAAATTGTCGAATAGAGTTTAGATGTTTTATAGTGTATTAAGTGTTTTATAAAAAAATAAATGTTTATAAATGTTTATAAATTTTGATTTATCCCTTTTAGCTACGGTATTATTTGTATTTATTAGTTGTACCGTACGGTAACAGTTTGCAAACAAACTGAAAAAATCACATTTCCTAACACATGGTAATGTTAGAACTTCCTATATTGTAGCATCCACTACAATTGCGTCTGTGGTGCTTATCGAGATGCAGATGTGCTTCATCCCTTCCACGAGGCCTAACATTAAAATTCTCATAGAATGAGCAATCAAGTCCTCTTTCATAACACTGGTTAACACTTGCGGCTGGTGCCCAACATTATACGACTAGGAACCCAGGTTTATTGGCTATTTTAATGTGATTCGGTGTCTGGAAGCTCCTGATCATCAAAGTGGCCTGATGGTATTTTGGATTGTGGCCGGCCTTGGTGTTAAGTCTACCAGCAGGATATATCCGAGCCCACGTGTAATGGTTAGTTCACACTGGTGTTCACACTACTCCGTAACGTAATGCAAGGTGGCCGCGTAATGCATTGTGGGCTTAAAAACACAAATGTAGACTTAAGTTCTTACTTCAAAAATGATTTTGAAGTAGGACGTAACATGACTTAAGAACTTATGGCCACCCATGAGAACACAGCTGCTTCTCTCATGAAAAACGAGATTGAATGAGAAATTGCTTGCTTTAGGTCTTCCATTGCTGCAAATGCAAACATGGAGCACCCACTAGTAGATTTACCTGATTATATAGACGAGTTTATTATTGGGCTGGTTAAAGATTTCCAATTTTATGGAATATCAGTCTAGAGAAAAAAATACCATGGACTATTATTGAAGATGAAGTGAAATTGTCTAAAACCTCCTACTTTAGACATCTTTGCTTAAGTTACCGTATTTTGTCGATTAAAGGCCGCCCTCGAATTACGGCCGCCTTCGAATTACGGCCGCCTTCGAATTACGGCCGCCTTCGAATTACGGCCGCACCCCTCGGCTGTAATTCGAAATAAACGCCGCACTCGAATTAAGGCCGCGGCCATTATTCGAAATGTTTGCGGCCGCGGCTATTATTCGAATTTGTTTTTCTAATACAGTAGATGCAAACGTTTTTAATACGTTTGCATCTACTGTATATATACCTCTACACCTAGGGTATATGTATACTGTATAGTACTCTGTAGTTTTGCCATAAATTGCGTTTGTTGCATGTACGCAACTTTCTACGTTGTAAAACGTAAAAAAAAAAAAAAATTAAGTAAAAATTTTTTTTTATTTTACAATTTTTTTGTTTTACAATTTAAAAAGTTGCGACCAAACGACCAAACGAATTAAAGGCCGCCCTCGAATTACGGCCGCCCTCGAATTACGGCCGCACCCCTCGCCCACAATTTGTAATAAAGGCCGCGGCCTTTAATCGACAAAATACGGTACCCAATTCGTATCTTAAGTAAAGATGTCTAAAGTAGGAGGTTTTAGATGAATATGACGTCAAATACATCACATCCTGGTACTTTAAGTCAACTTCACACTTAAAATTTTTATTCAGGAAATATTAAACGCAACTTAAGTGAGATTAATTACTTTAAGCAAGTCATTTGCCATAACTATGACGTCCAAAACGTCACATGTTATGAGTTTAAGTCAACTTAGCAGTTAAGTCAACTAAGTTAATTTCTCTAAATTAAATTGAACGCACCTATACTCCATTCACGGAATCTTGAGCTAAATTTTTTTACTTCTACATTGGATTATTTCTGCTAACTGATCTGTATAATGCTCCAGTTGTCATGGAAACAACGTCTCATATTGGTCTTTAATTTCCACACAGGAGGAGAGGGATTCGGATTATTAAACAGTAATTATCCCATTTAGAAGTAAACAATTTTAGCTCAAGATTCCGTGAATGGAGTATAGTGACAATTAAAAAAAGAACAAATACATTAGATTACATAAAATCACTTTATGAAAACTTCAGGATCTAACTTTGCAGAAGGACGTCGATTGTTTAGATTTACTGTTTGCAAGCATACCATATGTTACTTTTCTTAAGTTACATTAAAATTCCTTAAGTTACATTACGTTACGTCCAGTGTGAACTAAGCATAAGGAGGACCATCTTAAGTAGCACTGATACGATGTATAACCTATGGTGTATGCGGCGGTAAACTACACTCTCGGTCGTTTTAGTAGTCAAGAGGCATCCCCAAGCCCCTGATGATTAAACATAAAAATGCTGAAATAAAAAAAAAATTTTTTATTATAATAGTTCATCTGTTCATATATGTTGCATGCAAATACCGTTTGATTGATACACTTTACCACTTACAACAAGCCAAGTATTTTAGCTTAAAAAAACAAAAACTAATATGGTAGATCTTTTTTATGAAGTAATTATACTTCTCTATCTATTGTATATTTTCAGATGATTCGCATGATGATAATAGTAGTGATCATCTTCACTATCTGCTGGTTGCCTATGAACACGTTGATAGTGGTAGCGGATCAAGACGACAGCATCTGGCGTTTCGAACATATCGTCTACATTTGGTTCATGTGTCATTGGATGGCTATGAGTCATGGTTGCTATAACCCTATCATTTATTGCTGGATGAACGCCAGGTTCAGGGAAGGGTTTCACCACGTGCTTGTCAAACTCCATCTTCGCAGCAAAAGTGGCAATATAAGTGAAAACGGCAGCTTAAGAAGATGCAATACTTTTACTACCACTTATACAAGTGCTCGCAATTCGAGTGCGCGAAGTACTTACAGAAATGGGTTTAAGACTGGATCTCGTTCCCAGCGAGATTTAAGCGAGATGCAGATGTTTAAGAAAAACAGTCAGACTCAGATGAGTCTTTATGATGATGATGGTGCATCTGAATCAACTATTTGAATAAATAAAACAAAATTTGTTTTAGATTATTTAGTTTATTTTCTTGTTTTGTTTTAATGCATTTTGTCATGTGCTGTAAAAACATTTTATTTTCTGTATAAATGTGTATGTAATTGTATTTTTAGTGCAAATTTTAAAATAACGATTAAAAATATATGTTATTGTTATTTTATCTGTATAAGAACGTGTCTTGTTTGTTTTATTTTATTTTTCAGATACAATAACAAAAAAGAAGCTCAATGCGCACTATGCTCCATCTATCGTTTTAAATTAAAAGCCTTGATATTGGTTACATTTATACGAGTTTAAGGCAATTAAAAAAAATAACTTGGAAATTTAAAATTAATTTTTTATTTTTATTTTAAAAGATAAATACTTTTAATAAATATTAATTTACGTCTTGAATTTACGGCTCTAGTTAACCACTTCCATCTGGTGTTGATTTTTGTAATCGTTATTCGCGGCATTTTAGAGGGCACGCAGGCACGCCGTGTTGGTTTTATTTTATCTGCACAATTAAGGCCACATTTTCTGACATCTGATCGATCAACGAATTCAAAGGTATAATCATGAGGAAAATAATCTACAATCACTTTCTGGAGCGTTACAGAATATATCAGCTAAATAACATTAAAAAAAATAACTTTATTGTGTTCTAGGATTATCAATGGCGTTTCTTCTTCGATCTGCCGAAGAAGAAGTGAAGGAATAAGGATTGTTTTCTGCGATCGAATCTATCAGGATGTCTGGCACATGATGTAAATAACGTAAATTACTGAAAAGGGGCACAGTTTTTCCATCTCGATAATAAATTATGAAATCGAGGCATTAAGTGATAATTACAGGGATGGAAAAATTCTGAGATTTATGTATAAATGCATTAATAATTCATTGTTTCAAACTGTATCTTATAAGCAAATGTAAAATAAAAATTAAATTTAAAATATTTTGGGGCCTAGGCCACATCCCCATCTCGGCGCTGCAGGCTTTCATCACATGATTCTTCAGTGCTGATTTTAACTAATGCTGGCCGGAATTGTAGAAAATCACCTAAAATGGGCTAAATAATGACTTTAAGTCGGGAGAAACCGCCATAAGCAGGGTTGACAAAAATAATGATTTTTTTAGAAAAAATCAAAAATCATGATTTTTTTAGAAAATAATCAAAAATTATGTTTTTTTTTTTTTGTTTTTTTTTTTTTATTTTTTAAAAAGTTTTTAAAAAAGTAGGTAAAAATTTAATAATGTAATAGATAATAATTTTAATTACATATTACATTATTACATATATATTAATTAAATTAACAATAGCTATTCAGCTAATATAATCAGTTTAAAAAAAAAAAAAAAAAAAAAATTAATTGATTATGTTAGCTGAATAGCCACATGTACCTCTTGGCGGTTACGGCTACTCCACTTGCCGCTACGCGGCAACGGCGGCTAGCCTTTTTCAGCCAAAATGGCTAGCCGGTGCGGCTCAGCCGCTTCGGCGCATGCCTCTAGTTAAGGTTGCTGGGATTGATTTATGGTAACACAAGCTGGTAGCCCCTTACTTCGCTTCAGGTATATAAAAGTTTTAATGTATATTTTGCCATTGTAAAAAAATAGGAAATTTATTGTTAAAGCACTGATTTTTTGTGAAATCCCATTTAACCCCTAAAATCTCATTAAATCCCGAATATCCTGTCACCAATTATGCGTGAAAACCCGTTTAACCCCTAAAATCTTATTAAATCCCGAATATCCCGTCACCAATTACCTGAAAACCCGTTTAACCTGTAAAATCCTTTTTTGGTCTCGCGGTTCTGCACATTTTTTTAATCTCGCGGTTCTGAGGTGCCCCCGTTACTTTCTTTAAGTTACGTTAAAATTGTGTCGGGTTTGTCAAAGTGTCCGGACCGCAGAGGTTTGACTGTATTGTCTGTATTGACTGTATCGTCCCCTGGTGTATATTATGAATGTACTTTATTACAAAACAAAACAGTTGGACAAAAATTCGAAATTAATTTTATTACTTTGTGAAAACACACCGTGTGACTTGTTGTTGTTTACATGCAATGGGGGATTAGGACCAATAGGAAGCTGATTAAACGGATAATTTTCTAGCGGCTTTATATTCAACAACTAGATTAGCTGCGGATGATGTAAATGTTAACGTTTATTCAACCGAATAGGAATGCCATGTTCATTTCTTAGTGTCATCTGTCCGGTTAATACTAAATCTTCCATTCGATCAACAGATTCAATGGTATAGTTACGTAAAAGATTAGCCATAATCACTTTCTCCATCAACATAGAATATTTTTGACCTATAATATAGAAATATAAAAAAAATTCATATATTTTTCTATTTTATTACTGTAGTATTACCAATGCAGTTTCTGGGACCAGCTGAAAAAGGAATGAAGGAGAAAGCATTAATTTGAGAATTGCATTCTGCGAGGAATCTGTCAGGATTAAACACTTCTGGATCGGGATAAATTTCTGGATTATGATGCAAAAGGTAAATTTGAATTTGTATGGTTACTCCAGCTGGTACAGTTTTTCCATCTTGAAAAAGATATTATGAAAGTAGGGTGCTATTTTATTTTGACATGTCTGTTCATACCTAGAATAACATCTTGATTTAATGTTCTGAGGATCATTGGGACAGGTGGAAATATTCTATGAGATTCCTGTGTAAATGCATTAATAATTAATATTTAAATAATACAATTTTTTGGTTTTACTTTTATACTTTTATTACTTTTATAATGCAGTCTAAATATTTTAAGTTTGTCAAATCGTCTGGTGTTATGGGGAATTTGTTGTCTTTTCCTGAAATTAAGGATTTATTTTATTATTTGCTGAAAGGTGAAGAAATTGGTTGATTTAATGTGGGTTTCACATTAAAAATTTGATAATTTTAAAAATTGTGTCTGACTATGTCCTGACTTCTGGCATATGTATTTTAGGGTTTATACTGTATTCTCTAAATTAGCTGTTTGTTAGGTCTAAGGTGCATTTTCATTTGCAAGAGAATTTCTCGCGTTAAGGTGCATTTTTATTTGCGAGAAATGCCATTTCTCGTGCTCATTTTTGAACAATTGCGCGACAAAAATCGCACGCTTGTTCATTTTCATGCAAGCTAGACTTGCAAAGGCGCGCGATTGTTGGCGCGATTTTGTTTATCGCGTGCTTCTGTCAAGTCTAGGTTTGCTCACAAAATTGCACCTAAAATTGCGTCATGTGACCATCTGGACCAAGAGGAAGCGGTTTGTGTCTGGCATTTGAACAGGCTCCACCCACAATTGCAAATGACGCTGATTTTTTCCCCTCACCTGAATTTTCAATCTTAATTAATCAATGTCATCCACATCTAGAAAAGCCATAAAATAATAAATTCAGCAATATTTGATGCTAAACATTTCACACTAATGAATATTTCATGAGATGGCAACTAATTTTTATAAATTTTTTTGAAAGCGAGAAGTGGCCTTTTTTGCTCTAATGAAAATGCTCAAGCCAGAGCTTGTATTTTAGAGCGGCGCGATTGTTGGCGCGATTTTTATTGTGGCGCAAGAAATTCTCTCGCAAATGAAAATGCATCTTTAGAATAAAAATCGCGTGGCAGTGCAAAGAAGCGCCAACAATTGCGCCACTCTAAAAATCACGCTTTTGTAAAAATCAGTTGTTATCTCATGAAATATTCAGTAGTTTGAAATGTTTAGCATCAAATATTGCTGAATTTATTATTTTTTGGCTTTTCTAGATGTGGATGACATTGATTAATCAAGATTGAAAATTCAGATGGGGAAAAAAATCAGCGCTATTTGCAATTGTGGGTGGAGGCTGTTCAAATGCCACAAACTGTTGGTTCAGATTGTCACATGGCGCGAAGTTAGGCGCGATTTTGTGAGCAAAGCTAGACTTGACTGAGGCGCGCGATTTTGTGAACAAGCGTGCTATTTTTGTCGCGCGGTTGTTGAAAAATGAGTGCGAGAAATGGCATTTCTTGCAAATGAAAACGCACCTTTAGGGTGTTATTCAGTTTGCTAAACCATGAAAAGGTGTGTGGTATCTGGGCTAGAGAGCTTCTGGACTGACTATAGGCGCAATTAGCAACAGAAAAAGGCACTTGTGTTTGCTCTCCAGAGCTGTCCAGTCTACACATATATAGCATTCAGCATGTAACGCCACATTTTAGTCGAAACTATGGTATATCGTTTACACCATGGTTGCCAACTGCAAACAACAATCACACTTTACATGAATGCTGATGCATGCTATGCAAAACACATCAAATCATAATAAAACATACTAATACAAGACCGTATATAATTGTTTTTTATATTTTAAATGACATTATTAAAAATAATAATTATGTTCTTGTGTTTGTTATGTTGCCATTTACGCCAATTCTGTGGACTATATTTTGATGTAGCATACTGTACATCAGCATTCACAAATGTTGTTCACAGTTGGTTATGCACAGTTCAATTTTAGCATTAAGATATCGGTGGTGACTGTAGTGGATGGGGTTTTGAACCCGATATTTTTTGATGAATAACAGCTTTAGGTGTTGTCTTTACCAAGAACGTCATCTAATTCTTTCTGTGCTTTTTTTTGGATATTGGTATATAGACCAAGTAAAAACACAGTCCATGCTAAACCAGCTGCTGCAGAATCATTTCCAGCAGCCATAAACGTATCTACTTCATTTCGAATTTCTTGATCAGTTAGAGAGTCATCTTTATCTCTTGATTGGAGAAGTATGTCTAAAAATGTGAAGTGTTGTTTTTTCTTAAATCGGGTGTTGTCTTCAATAGAAAAATTATTATTGGAATTATTTGCGTAGTGTTTTTTCCTTTCTGCAATAATCTGAAAACAATTAGGGGTCAATACAACTGGAAATTTGAAATAGAACTTAAGGTTATACCTTGTCACTGAATGCATGTATAATTTTTACAGTTTTTGTCTGTTCTCTCCCGAGTGGTGAAAGATAGAAAATAAAGTCAGGCCACAATAATACATTGTATTGTCGCTTTAAAAAAATATATTCCATTCTGAAAAGAAATATAATACTTATTGAGTTCACATTAAAGTTAGATTTTTTTGCAAAATGTTAAGTTTTGTTGGTTGATGGGTGAAGCTAGAGCACCGGGAAGAAACCCATCACAACAGGCAGGAGAACTTTGAAAAAACTCTTTCATACACTGTGGTACTCAAGCCTACGCCTGGAGGTGAACCTACAACTAGGGATTGCATCTCGAGATTCTCGAGTCTTTGTAATACAAACTACTGATCAAATGGTCTACCAATTTCCTGCAAGATCTTGTTATCTCATTGTCTTTGCTGACTGCTATTCGAAACAGTCATCATGCTCATGAATACCATCGGAAAAAAACAGTTTGATTTACTTTAGTAAATCAAATTGCTAGCTTGGAACTGGATTCCTTACAAAATATATGGTGTACCAGGACCATAGAGTCGTATAGTCAGTTACCTGGCGCTTTTTGACATTTGCCATTTGGGCCATTTTCGATGTTGTTACTATGCAAACACGATTTAAGGTTATAGTAATTCTATGGTTCTGGTACACGGTATATCTTGTAAGGAATCCAGTTCCAAGCTAGCAATTTGACTTACTAAAGTGAGGAAGTAGTTTTGATTATAATTTTGAATAAAAAGTAGTATTTGAAAGATAAAAGTATTTTTTATTAAATTTTTGTTTAATTTGTTGGTTTTTTTTTAAAGTTGTGACCACTTTTGGTGGTGTTCTTTGGTCTATAAACTGCAATTTCCGTTTGTAGGCTGCACTTTTTGATCAAAAAACTGCTTTTGGTTTATAAAAAAAAAGCATTTTTAGTTTAATGCTCTTTCTGGTCTAAAAACTGCACTTTTTGGTCTAAAAACTGCACTTTTTGGTCTAAAAACTGCACTTTTTGGTCTAAAAACTGCACTTTTTGGTCTAAAAACTGCACTTTTTGTTCTAAAAACTGCACTTTTTAGTCAAAACAATGCTTTTATGCTCAATTTTTTCCATTTTTTTCAACTTTTTTTTTCATTTTTTTTTTATTTTGAATCTTGACTTGAATCTTGAGAATGTGATTTTGGATTCTCGAAATCTCGAGATTTTAAATCTGGTTCGAGATTGCAATTCCGACCTACAACCAATGTGGTGTGAGGCCAGTGCACTAACCACTAGGCCACCTGCGCCCGTACTACTATGTAATATCAACAATGAACATTTGTGAGTAATATTAGATTAGATATTAGATTTTCGAAAATTACTGTTCTCTCTCTTAGATTTTATTGATTTAGTATTGATTTTGTATTGTATTTCCTATATTTTGTGCCTCGGTTTGATTTTTGGTTTTGTGTGATCCCACTAGGTGTATAATATACACCTAGTGGGATCACACTGTATATCTCAATTTACAGACATTGTTAAATAAAGCATAAATGAATTTCAAAAGAATCCAAAAAATTAATACAAATAATTATGCAAATTCTACTGTATTTTATATCTAAACTTCTATAAAATTGAGAGTTCTCATGTTTCAATTCATTCTGGGTAATGACATCTATGTATGGTGCCCACGTATGAATGTCATCCATTACTTGAGATTTGAAAACACAATCAACTGTACACAATATTTGATAAACTTTTTTTATACTTATCGGTCGCTCTGACGTAGGCAGAATCGGAGTTAATTTGAGCATTAACACTTTGTCCCATAACACTATCTGGTAAATAGATTAAGATATTGATTTAAAGTGAAAATATTGCCTGATTTACTTACCACACAGTATATCCAAAGTACAACAAGAAATAAATGGATAAACATCAAAACTACCATTGTCTACTTTGGTTGCTAATCTTTCGACTAAAATCTGACTTTGTATATTGAAAACATCCATGAATGAATCTAACAGATGATATTTAAATGCTGGAGTTAACATTTTACGTCGAGATCTCCATTTGTGTCCTGTGCTACAGAAACAACAAACAAATCACACCTCATATATATGAAATTAATAATGAGATTGGCTGGTACCTTGTTAGTAAGCCTTTTCCAAGCCAGTCATCAAAGTAGTGATACTCATGTGATTTGTCTATTTGAATTTTGCTTGATAATATCACCTGAAGTATGAAATTATTGAAATTTGTGTGACTACAGTAGGACAAGAATCATCTGATTTTAAACAGGAAATTAATTATTACTTTCAAATCTAGCCTTTGGGCACAATTATGCCCAGTTTACATTACAACTGAAAATACTGACTCAAACTGAAAACTAAAAAATTTCCCTGCTGAACTAAAAACTATATTTTGTGATTGGGTTTCACTCCTCAACTGCCTTGGGGACAAGACAGTGAAGGTTGGAGGTCCAAGTCACTTAAAGAACAAAGACAACAGATACGATTTAATAGGTTTGTGGCTTAGTGTCTAGGGGTTTCATCTCGCACTTCCATTCTTACCATTCGGTACTATAAAGCTAGGCTATGTTATGAAAGATCTGTGATTCTTAGCCCTATGGCCAAGGACCGAGTAGTCGGAATATCTTGCATCATTGCTGTGTTTAGCAGCTGTGAATAGCAGCCTCACTGCCATCAAGGAGGTGAAGCCCAGTGAACTGGGACATCATGCTCCATTAGGACAAGCAAGGGGCTGGGAGCCATGGCCAAGCAGGCGCTGCTTGGTTGCTAGCTCAGTACCAACTGTCTGTTCCTTGTATCTCTGGGTCTTTCCTACTTTTCTGGTGGTTAATTCCGGGGATTATCCCATTCTAGTTGCCATCTAGTGGTGGATGGGATACGGGGCCATTGAGTAGTGGTGGTCGATGTCGGTACCATAACTTGGTATGATAATTTGTCACAATTTTAAGTTTAGGTATTTTTACTTATAGTGTGAACTAAGCATGATTGGAGAAAAACAAACATTCTAGACTTTCTGAAATTATTGTTCACATTAAATATTTATGTTCAACAGTTTTCATTTTTTTGTTTTTCCAATTTCCACAGCAGGACATGGTGGTGTCACTGTGATGATAAATTTTAGAATCAGTAAATTAGAGCAAGCGGAGTAATTTTAACAATAGTTTTATTGTTAAATTTTGACTAATTGGAGACTGATTACACTGATAATATAGCATGTTGATGTACTATCAGTTGTAATACCACAAGCGCTATTGTGATTGGTGCGCCGACCAATGAGATTCGACCTGAAATTCGAATTCAACGAATCCGTGTGCGCACTCTCGTCGATAGTTTTTACATAGTCAGTAAATAAGAATGGTCGTCTAATTCCACTAATGAGCCGAGTAGTTACAAAATGCGTCACAGATAGCGCTGCGACCAGTTTTGGAGTAAGATTGCATGGCTTGTAATGCGCAAATGACTGTAAGTGTCAATTAAATTATATGTTAGATTCTGATTAGATAATCAAATATAATGTTGCAATTATCATTACAAAAAGAAAAATAATTTTAAAACAAAACAAAACAACAAAATGTTTGGAAAATTTCGAAAAATTAATGTTTTGCAATGTTTTGCATAAAAAAAAATCGAAAAATTATTCCAAAACATTACAAAATATTAATTTTCGAAATTTTTATGCAAAACATTGCAAAACATCAATTTTTCGAATTTTTCCAAACATTGTGCAAAGTTTTGCATGAAAAATTCGAAAAAATTAATGTTTTGGATTTATTTTCATGAAAAAAATTATGT
This sequence comes from Strigamia maritima, assembly GCA_000239455.1. Classification (NCBI taxonomy): domain Eukaryota; kingdom Metazoa; phylum Arthropoda; class Chilopoda; order Geophilomorpha; family Linotaeniidae; genus Strigamia; species Strigamia maritima. The sequence continues at coordinate 25,241 of JH431856.1, read as the reverse complement.
TTTTGGATTTTATTTTTTATGAAAAAAATTAATGTTTTGGATTTATTTTCATGAAAAAATTAATGTTTTGGATTTATTTTCATGAAAAAATTAATGTTTTGGATTTATTTTCATGAAAAAATTAATGTTTAGCAATGTTTTGCATTAACTTTTCGAATTTTTCCAAACGTTGCGTGATGTTTTGTTTTATTTTAAAATTATTTTTCTTTTTGCAATTATAATTGCAACATTACATTCGATTATGTAATCAGAATTTTTGTAATTTACAGTCATTTCCGCATTGCTAGCCATGCAATCCTCACTCCAAAACTGGTCGCAGCGTCATCTGTGACGAATTTTGAAACTACTCAAAACGTATACCATTGGTTCAGTTAGAGTTAGACGACCATTCTTATTTACTGGTTTTTATGAGTTAGATTCTCACTTTTAACTTTGTTAAAATTGCTCTTTTGTTCTAATTTATTGATTTTTAAAAATTCTCACGTCGAATGCCATTCGAGATCGGGCGTTTGTTGTAGTAGTTCGCAAACTGATTTTTCTGAGCGCTCAATTGACATTCCCTGAGTTGGCAGAGACCCGAAAATTAGTCCGGGAACTACTACAGCAACAATCGCTTTCTCTCTTGTGGTATTATAACTGATAAGCAAATAGGAACTATAAGGAGAAAGTGGGATTATTGGATCTTACTTCCACATCTTCAGGATTATAGATAGTCAGATATGGCCGCTCTCCTACCCAATATCTGAATCGTTTTGGCCATTTCTTTGCATAATCGATATACAGCTGTAACATTTCTTTAAAAGAAAGTGCTTGCAATATTAACATTTTATATTAATACACTTATCACGATTACCTGTTGGCTTTACATTGAAGTCTAAACTATTGCCAATGAAAGGCAATGTTCTAGGTCCTGGAAACTTGTTTGTCAATTCGCTTGTCCTTTTATCTCCCCTCAGAAAGATAAAATAAACCAAAAATAGCAGCAGACATACGGAAATGAATACAATTTCCATGTTGAATGCTAAATAGGTTATTATTCCTTATTTTCTGTTTGGAGATCTAGTTCAATATATAGAGTCGATTCAAAAGTGGAGATATAATCATATTTATACTAATTACAATAATAAAATGGATAATGACGCTGTTGAAAAGATCTGGTAACATATCTCATCTTAGATCTGCAATTGTTTGCTCACTTGCAGGAAAAAAATAAAATAACATTAAAACATTATAAATTATGCAGAAAGTGTTTAACCCACAATTCAGTAAACACTATTTCCAACACATTGCGATAAACTACCATTAACTGGAGCCTTTTCCCAGAAATTGTTTAATGCACTTAAGAAAATAATTCGATGGTTATAGGTGCGTTCAATTTTAATCAGTATAATCTGTTTCTGTTGATAATGGTGTTTTTCTTCTTTATGAGGTGGCGGAAATGCTTGCTATGAATCAAAAAAACGCCCTATGCTTTTGTTTATCATTATTTTGATTCTCTGTAAACCTCTTACATAATAAAGAGAAACGGATTATCCCGATTGAAATTGAATGCACCTAGTGTTTTATGGTTAGTTAAATACGTTGAATGAAACGTAACATAACTTACAAAAATTTATTGTAACTGTCTAGTGACAGTGACCACGAGGAGAGGGCATTTACACACAAAATCTAACCGAGATAAGGTGCGCACTAATCATGGGAAAATTGCAGTGAGTCATATAAAGAAAAGGGAGACCTGATTCTCAAATCATAACAGTATTTAATGATAACTTTAACATGTGATCATAAATATACCGAGGAACATATATACAGTATACATGATAAGAATTAATATGAACATTAGGGGCTGATTACATAATATAATAGTTAGTATAAATATTCGAGACTTCTAGCTTCTGTTCCTGGTATCCTAAGTGGTTCTAAAGGAGGGGGAATCCATCAATCCGTCTAATGGTTTGGGCTGACCGAGTCATGTGATGCGGTTTTCAGACAGACACAACTGGGAATTTGGTGTTTTCACTGTATTACTCGGTAACGAGACATAACGATACTATAAATACCAGAGAATGAGCACAGATGAGTGTTTCTTGGCGATAAGCATCGCCCGAGCCGAAGATCGACGTTTCGCATCGTACATACGTTCAGAAATCATTATTACAACCGAATAAAGAGTGGTCAATAACTGTCTGTCCCACTAAGACCACTCACCGATGGTCATTATATGTGCTTAGGTTGAAATGTAAATTCGCGGGACATAGGCTTTCGTGACATAAATGCCACGGCTACTACGGTCTTTACGGTTTTGCATCACCCGGCTCATAACAACAAAGCTTATCGTACCACATAAATGCAAGTAACTGTCAGCAACTTTAGGGGCACTGGAACTGAGCTCTGCAAGCTCTTATATAGTGGACACTCCATAGGAGGTCGAACTGGAGTCCAATTGGGCATCAGTACAACCTGTAGGGGCGGTCACTATATAACAACAGGTGACTCGGTGAGACGTTGGACCAATCGGGACAACTTCCCACTAAACTCAAGTGAGTCTTTCACCTGCCTGAGGTCGGAGGTCATTACTACGTCACAGAAATGGATCGCAGGTGTGATCAATTTCCCAGATGAGTACAAAAGAGAGTAATTATTGTGGTCAACTGACCACAACAAATACTTATTACAAGATAACTTCCCATGTTAGAATAATAATATGAAATATTATTATTCCTTTTAATTCATAAAATAAATACCCTTATGAAATATTTACTGGTCAAATCTTATGAAGCTACTCATAAAACCAGAGATAGGTCACATAAATAGTTGTTATTTGAATATGGCGTGACCTGGTAGTCAGCGCCATCTAGTGCGACCTGGTAGTCAGCGCCATCTAGTGATGGAATAGTAAGGTGATTTTCGGGATTCGACTGTCACAAGCTTCGTGGAACTTAAACAGAATCTGAGACTGAATGTTATACAGGAAAAAGTCTGTTTCCACTCAAAAAATTTCCAAAATGGATAAAGATATCAAAATTCTGCTAATGCAGTTGAATAGTATTTGCTTGGTGCGCTTTTCAATGGTGATATCAAAACAATCATCAAATGATTGCAACAATGACTTTCACACTGTATCTTAAAAACTATTGAAGTTAGACAAAAATTTTCAATTAGAAAGTTGTAGAGAATCATTTGCTTAGTACAATATCATTAAAAAATCAGTATGTTAATAGGAAATTATTTTGAAAAAAATAGGAAAATTAATTGGCACAAAAAGGGTTTATTTTTAAGTTTTTCATGATTTTTAAGAAATTTTATTGGAATTTGAAATTAAAATGAATACTTGAAAACTTTTAGATGACTTAAAATCACAAAGCAAACAAAAAATCTTGTAATTCATAAATGACAATTGTTTCAAAATTTAGCACTGCAGTGTAAGAAACTTTTAAACATCTCAAATCATGATAAATGTTTGAAAATTGCTAAGAATTTACAAGTAAAGTTATTCTGAAACTAAACTAAAAAGTATTTTTTGGCAGTAAAAAATTCCCAGAAAAAATTACAGATTTGTGACAACTAATTTTCTAATTTTTCTCAAAATAAATTCTTATTAACATACAGTTTTTTTAAATGTCATTGTACTAAAAAGATGATTCTCTACAACTTTCTAATTGGAAATTTTTGTCTAATTTTAACAGTTTTTAAGATACAGTGTGAAAGTCATTGTTGCAATCATTTGATGATTGTTTTGATATCACCATTGAAAAGCGCACCAAGCAATTACTATTCAACTGCATTAGCAGAATTTTGATATCTTAATCCGTTTTGGAAATTTTTTGAGTGGAAACAGACTTTCCCCCACCCTGTATATTCACCACTTCTCCACCTCATTCACCACTTGATGTCATTTATTAAACGACAGACATCACTTTGTTGTCTGAGGCTGAGGTAACATGCGGTAGTTCTAAGTTTTCCCACTAGGGGTTACTTGCCAAAGTGATTTAAATGTTCATGGCAATGAAGTGGTGTCTGTGTGTTCTCGTGTTGTTTTCTTATTATAACCATTACCGTCGTTGCGACCCCACTATATCACACACAAATTTTTCTTGAAATTCTGTAGGCGGGAGTCTCATATTTGCCTAAACATTTTTAAATGCACATATAGAGTGTAGCTGAATTGTCAAAATGTTTTAATCTTTTATTTTTTTTACAATACATACATACTGCTGGGATACATGTACAGATATTTGTACTTGGAATTTGAATTAATTATCAATATTGCGAGGTGTGATACGAACTTTAATGCCATCAAGAGGCATTGTAACTAGTTGAACAGTAAATTTAATTTCATCTTGAGCCTCCAATGATTCAATAGTAAATGAGCGTAACACACGAGATAAAACTACTTTTAACTCAAACATGGCAAACTTTTGACCTTTAGAAAAGAAAAAAATGATATTTATTTTCCTGTTTTAGATCTAAAACATACCAATGCAATTTCTTGGTCCAGCCGAAAATGGAATATAAGCAAAAGGGTTTCTGTTCAAAGAATTTTCTGGGAAAAATCTACTCGGATCAAATTTTTCTGGATCAGGAAACACAACTGGATCTCTATGCAGCAAATATGGTATAATGTTAACTGAAACTCCCAGAGGAATAGATTTGCCATCTTTATTTTAAAAAAAAAAATGTTTTTTTTCTTTTTGTTTATTTTTGTTAATTTTACCAATTGTTATTGAGTCGGTTGTTACTTGTCTTCCCATTATGGGAACAGATGGAAATAGCCGTTGAGATTCCTATAAAACAAGTAAAAATGCATTTTTTAAATTACTATTAAAGAGCCGGATGAGTCTGCTGATGAGATCTTCGATGGTTGAAAGTACTGTGAACAAATTGGGATAGTGATGTGTCTGTATAATAGTAATTTAAAAAATTGAAGAATTAATTTTTATCCTTATTTCAAAAATATTCCATTTTGCAGTGTTTTTTTGCGGCATTACTTATATCTAAATATCACTTACAACGAATTGTACATAGCGAAAATGTCAATCTCGATGTATGTATAGGATGCTTTGCTGCAAATGACCAGTTTAGTATACATTAATCTACATTTGGGTATTTTCAAACAGTTCATTACAGGAGGTTTATTTTGCTTTAAATGGTTTATAACATCAAAAATTTAGGTCAAATAATTTTGGCTATGTCTTAAAAGGGGCGAAATAATTTTTTTTTTAAAGTTTTCAGAATGCTGTTTAAAAAATTTCTTTTGCATCCCAAATAGCGCATTGAACATTGTTGGCCACATGCTGGCAGGGTGCTGTTTGTGACGTTCCCATTGGTGTTAAAAGCATATGCATGTGATGGACCAGGTTATGATACCACCACTACTCTATGGCTCCATATTCCATCCATCACTAGATAGCAGCAAGGATGGGTTAATCCCCGGAAGTGACCCAACAGTCAGCAGGGTATTAGGGGCGTATAAGAGGCTAAGTGGCAGAAGGAGAGGCCAGTCGGACACACTTGTATGAGAGGATGTTGTGGTTGCTGCTAAACAAGAATGATTAGCAAGATTTCCGACCACACTGTCTTTGACCTTAGGGCTGAGTACTGTGGGTCTGGCATGTGTGGCCTGCCATTATGGCACCGGCTGGTAAGCATGGAAGTGAGAGATGATAAGATGCGACCTGTAGACACTTAATAAACGCCATTAAACCTTATATCGCATCTGTTATCTCTCTTCTTTTAAGTGACTTGGGCTTCTAACCTCCCCTGTCTTATCCCCACTGGCAGTTAGGAGTGAAACCCAATCACATAGTTTACGTCTCAATAGTAAAAATTGCACTCTTGTTTAGGTCATTCTTGCTTTTACAAGTTTTCATATTATTGTCTGCTCGCTTTTACAACTTCAAAATAATATTTAAAAAAAGTCTGAAGAATTATTAAATAGTTTTAAAAGATGCTTGATCCAATGGATGATTGTCGTAAACTCTTTAAGCGAGGTTGTTATATAATGAAGTTATAATGGGATATGAAATACCTTAATGACGCAATCAAGATATTTCATACGTTTTAAATCATCGAGTGTGGCTTGTTTGTATTTGTCATCACCTGAAAAATTTAAGTAAAAATAGAAACATTTAAGATACGATTTTCATTACTTCTGACTTAAAGCTTTAATATAGTATTTAGTCAATACAGTAGAACCTGTCTAATGCTTAGTTCACATCTAAACCAATTTTCTAGAAATTGGGACTTTTTCAAAGTTAATGTTGTAAAACTTGAAAAAACAGTAAGGTATTTTTACCCCCTTTTTGGGGGTGAACTGCTGCTAATGGATAGATAGAAAACTGCTAAAATCTATACATCTATGGATTTTAGCAGTTTTCTGTCTATTCATTAGCAGAAGTTTGATCAATTCTTTGTCTTAAATTTAGAACTGCCAATTTCTTAATCAAAAATAGTCACCTTGATTTGTAGGCTCATCCAAACGACTCAACTAAAACCTCCTACTTTAGACATCTTTATTTACTTAAGATACGAATTGGGTAACTTAAGTAAAGATATCTAAAGTAGAAGGTTTTAGACGTCAAATACATCATATCTAAGTCAACTACACAATTAAGAATCTTTTTCAGGCAATATTGAATGCAACTTAAGTGAGATTAATTAACTTAAAGCGAGTCATTTGTCATAACTATGACGTCCAAAACGTCACACGTAATGAGTTTATAAGTCAACTCAGCAGTTAAGTCAACTAAGTTAATTTCTCTAAATCAAATTGAACGCACCTAGTGTTTAGGTTCTTAAAGTGTCTTAACTTAGGCTATTATAAAGTGTCTAAAACAAAATTTAGACATCTAGATTTGCAGTGTGGTTGCCAAGATAGGTTTCACTGTTTGTCGTATATGGCACTAATCAGTGGGATATGTTTACCAAATATAGAAACCAATTCTTCATGTACTTTTTTTTGTATATCCTGATTAAGACCTAGAAGGAACAATGTCCAACTAATTCCAACTGCAGTGGTGTCGTGTCCCTCGAACATAAAAGTGTCAACTTCATCACGGATATCCGAATCGGATAAATTCTTTCCATTATCGGATGCTTCCAGAAGTAAATCTAAGAATGCTTGAGGTTTTCTTTTTGTGTTGGTGTCGATGCTTTCAATTTCTGATTTGTCTTTTCTGATGGTTTTTCTTTCGCTAATCACCTAATCCGTTTTATTGAGATATAATCATATATCTATACAACTAATTTCAGACAAATAAATACAAACTTTTTCTGCAAAATCATGCACAATCTTCAAGCATTTAGCATGGTCTCGACCTTCGGGTAGGAATTTAAACAATAATTCCGGTTGCAAATGAATTTTTATCATTCTTGCATGCACCACGTCTTTTATTCTGTAATTCAAGAAAAGGAATTTTAGTTTTTATACTAGCTGCATTCAAAAAGTAAAACTCGATTGCTAATTCATACTTGTTCGAAAAAATGGCCTCGAAAAAATCGAAAGAACCTTCTGAATGAATAGAAAGGCAAAAAAGCATTGCATCGAATGGGTTGAACTTATTGTTTCGTGAATAGCATTTTATCTATGCAACCATTCTTTCTGACAAGTGTGAACTTTTCTTTCCGATTATTCTAAAAGGCGATATGGAAACGGTCTGCCAAGTGTAAGCCTGGCATAAGGTTTGTGTTTGGAGTGTGCGTGGTTTAAACATGCATTGTAAGTTTTAAATTATGTAATTTGTGAGCGAAGTAGAATAGTGTTCCACATTGTCCAACATGGATAGATTCATGCGATAGCATAAATACCTTTCCATAGCGACCACATATGGTGCTGGTGACTCATAATTTATTAGAGCATTCACTGTTAAGGTGCATTTTCATTTGCGAGAGAATTTCTCGCGCCACAAAAAAAATCGCGCCACAAAAAAAATCGCGCCAACAATCGCGCCGCTCTAAAAATCAAGCTCTGGCTTGAGCATTTTCATTAGAGCTCAAAGAGCCACTTCTGGCTTTCAAAAATTTTTGAAAAATCAGTTGACATTTCATAAAATATACATTAGTGTGAAATGTTTAGCATCAAATATTGCTGAATTTATTATTTTTTGGCTTTTCTGGATGTGGATGGCATTGATTAATCAAGATTAAAAATTCAAGTGGAGGAAAAAAAATCAGCGCCATTTGCAATTGTGGGTGGAGCCTGTTCAAATGTCAAAATTGTTGTCACATGGCGCGATTTTAGGCGCGATTTTGTGAGCAAAGCTAGATTTCACAGAAGCGCGCCAGAAGCAGAATCGCGCCAACAATCGCGCGCCTTTGCAAGTCTAGCTTGCATGAAAATGAAGAAGCGTGTAATTTTTGTCGCGCGATTATTGAAAATTAGGCGCGAGAAATGGCATTTCTCGCAAATGAAAATGCACCTTTACACCCATAACCGATTCTAAAACAAAATAGAAAACGAAATTAAGTTATCCAGATTTTCAGTCAAGTTCAAGAGCACTACATCACTGCATCAATATATATACACTAACCACAAATTATGTCCAGTGTGCACAATGTTACAAAGAAATGGATATCAATTGATGTTTTCTTTACATTTTGAGTCAAAATTTCAATTAGCGTGTTGCTGTGATCATTGAACACTGGAATAAAACCATCCAAAATTCGGAAATGAAAAGATGGCGTTAGCAATTTTCGACGTGTTTGCCATTTTTTCCCAGTGCTGAAATTTATGAGGAAATTGAATAAAGGATTCTAAAATCTTTCCACATATTTGAATAGTCCATATCAGATTGGCTGGGATCTTTTCACGCAATAATGTAACTCAAAACCAAGGTTTCATGATCTCATCAGCAAATAGTATAACAAACATGAAAATGGCGGCAACAATTCAGTTGTCTGATTTTGATCTGTTCCCATTGGTTGTGAAATATTTTGTGCCGCAAATTCTTATGTCTCCCACCTGAGAGATTGATGAGAGGCTATAAGTTTCCGTAGATTTGTTTGGTTGTATTCATAATTTTGTCTTGTGAGTGTGGAATGGTCCCAGCCAATCCGATATGGATTACAGAGTTACGCAGACAAACTATAGAATATCCTCAAGTGTAGTCAAAATTTTAATTTTAATATGTGAAAGACTTCGTTAACAATAACATGTATTTCATTCTTTAGATTATTTTATTGTTGCATATTTATTATTTTATAACAATTCCAATATTTCTTAGACAAAAGGCAAATGACGTCCTCAATCCTAAAATTTAAACGACGTTCTCAGGTTTGGTCGAATTTCAACTTTCTGAGCATGCGCATGTCTGTTTGTTTTGTTAACAATCAGAGTTGGTGACGTCGATTAATGCTTGTTCGACCATGATGCATTGCTTAACAAACAAGACAGCCAACAAGACATTGTTTTTGCTATAAAATAATAAATATGCAACAATAAAAAGAATGAAATACATGTTATTGTTAACAGTCTTTCACATATTAAAATTAAAATTTTGACTACACTTGACTTTTAATATCAAACCTTGTGAGAAGACCTCTGCCTAACCACGGATGAAGGTAATCATATGAACTAGACTTGTCAATTAGAGTTGAACTTGAACAAACTGCCTACATAATAATTAGTGAAATTAAAAAAACATGCTAACTTTCTATTGAGATTTAAATCGGACAAAAGAAGTGTTATATTCAACTGACCCACTTCTGCTTAACTTTTGTACAGCTGTATAAAAAACTTTTAATGTATATGAATATACAATAGTGTGGGGGCGTGTTATATGTATTCAGGTGTAATACCACAAGCGCTAGTGTGATTGTCGAAATAAGCTTGTAACAATGAATTTTTTTACTGGTAGAAATCACGAGTGCATCAAAAATTGCGAACTGTATAAATCACGAGTGCCCGCAGGGCACGAGTGGTTTATTCTGGTCGCAATTTTTAGATGCACGAGTGGTTTTACCAATGAGTAAAAAAATGAATGGTTGCAAGCTGTTTCGACAATCACTAGCGCGAGTGGTATTCGGGAAGAGAATCTAACGAGAAAAACTACAACAACAACAAATCTAACTATATTTCTCAAAGGACTTCACGAGATTTCGCGAGATTCTATGAAATTTTATGGGATTCCACGAGATTTCGCGAGATTTCACGAAATTTTACGAGATTTCGCGAGATTTTACGAGACTTTGCGAGATTTTACGAGAATCCACGAGATTTCACGAGATTCCACGAGATTAACGAGATTTTAACGAAATACTTAAGCAAATGTAAGTCCTGTGGAATCTTGCGAAATCTCGTGAAATCTCGCGAAATCTCGTGAAATCTCGCGAAATCTCGTAAAATCTCGCGAAATCTCGCGAAATCTCGTGAAATCTTGCCGAATCTTGCTGAATCTCGTGAAATCTTGCGGAATCTCATAGAATCTCAGTGAAACATCGCGCCGTTGCCATTTTGGAATTGGGGTGGAGTGGCTCGCTCTGACGGCTACTTGTTGCAGAAGTGGATAAAACATAAATTTATTTTCGGATATTTTGCATGGTGCTCAATAATCAAAACAATAGGCGCGCCGACCAATGAAATTCGACCAGAAATTCGAATTCAACCAATCCGCGCGTACGCTCTAGTCGATAGTTTTCACGAGTTAGATTCTCCATAGAATAACACCACATGTTATCAAGTACATTAATAAATTGTATTTTTTAATATCTTACTTCTATTTCTTTTGCATTGCAGAGAAATAGCAACGGTATGTTGCCTACCCAAACGCGAAAATACTTTGGCCACTCTTTGTAATAGGTGCAAAGTAAAGGCATAAAATCTGTAGAAAAAATATACCAAAAAAATAAGCATCATTTTTGTAGGCATTGATGGTATAATATACATATAGTCCAAAGTGCAGGAGGACTTGGAACTTACCTTCAGGTGGAATCATCAATTCTAATGCATTTCCAATGATAGGCCATGCGGCTGGTCCTGGAAACTTATTTACCAATTCTACAATTTTTTTTCTGCGTAATTGCCAAAAAACAAAACTAATAATCAGCAGCAAAGCTGTAATTAAATGGAGCTGCATTCTCTTTCAGTAAAGTAAGTTTAACTCTGAATTGATATCAGTATTTGATTAGAATCAGGTTTTTTCCCCCTTATTTATGAAGGCAGTTGGTCTACATAATATAAGGCTTATTTGAGATTTTGTAATTTGATAGTTTGTTAACAACAAGTGCATTCAATTTTTAAAAATGGTTTTTAATGAAATATTGTTTTTTTTAGTGGCAAATAGACGACAAATCAACTGGTAGGAGTTATTTTGTTGAATATAATTTTTACTAAAAACAGTTTTTGAAAATTGAACGCATCTATTGAATTTGTCTGTAGTTTCAAGTTACAATACCCGTCCGATGTAAAAAATAACAATAATCATGGTTATGTTTATTATGTATGGTCTGATTTATTGCAAGCAATGGAGTATTTTTTGATGAATCAGTATTCGCATATTGTGTGCTTATTGTGCGCAGTTGGTGATGTTCGACTTTCGACATCATGATATCGGGCAGCTACTGTTTGACCTTGGCCGAACACTACAGGACTTGTCACTCCAACAGTGACTTTGACGCCATCCGGTGACGAAAATTGGTAATTTTGGGGACAAACTATTTGTGACACCTGGTCTGATTTTTGCCTTGTCAAACTATAGCTGCATTCGGAAACTAAAACTCGTGAAAAACGAGTTTTATGTGTGTTTTGTGTATAATTCTTAGGCTAAGTTTACACTAGAGGTAAAGTAACGCAACACAAGGAAATAACAGCTTGTGATTGGTTGAACGCAAGCCTCCAACCAATCACAAGCTGTTATTTCCTTGCGTTGCGTTACTTTACCTCTAGTCTGAACCTAGCTTAAGTGTGAAGGCAAGTTTTAGCTACATTTTGGCTACATTTTAGCTTCATCACATGACTTGAAGTAGGCCTACTGTTATGGTATGTGACTCACATGGGCGACTCACACTCACACTCAAGAGGTGCGCATAGTGAGTCACAATAACATAACATGAGGCCCATGAGACTTCCGGCGCGCATGTGTGAAATCACATTTTCACACAAATGCTGGACGCAGACATGCAGCGATTCGCATCGCCTAGCGTTTTTGCCCTGTGATTCGCGACAGTGAATCGCTTCTGCTACAGCAGACTTGGCGCGAACAAATTGTTACAAAAATATTTGTTGCTATGACAATTATTTTGGAACAATTGTTGAAAAAACAAACAAAATGGAGCAATTAGAACATGTGATGCAATACTCGCATCCCATTGGATGCGATTTGCATCGCCTGTGAAAAAGTACACAGTGGCTGTACTTTTTTCAAAAGTACATTTTCTGATCGCGGGACGGAAATGACGTTTTCTGCGCATGCGCAGAGCCATCCGCGATTCGAATGCGATGCGAATCGCTGCATGTCTGCGCCCAGCATTACGCATTTGCGCACTTATGCGACAGTTTCTGAATACACCTATACTGTCTAACAATTTGTGCACGAAACTTCTATTGGTTAATGGCCTATGCATTGTACTGAAAGAATACATTGTGATATCTTATTTTAATCCTCTAGTTGAGCCAAGTCGAAAAATCATTACTGTGTAGTCCAAAAATGTGCACGCCATTGTTAACAAACAAAAATGCTTGTAAAATATTTTAAAAATTATTTATATTTGGGTTTTTGTATTGTTGCTCACAGTTTTTGGCTACGAAACAATGATTTTACGACTGGGCTCGACTAGAGGATGAAAATAAGATACCACAATTTGTACTTTCAGTACAATGCAAAAAAGTTCATTTCTCAGTTTTGTGCACGAATTGTTGGATAAAGTTTAGGAGGGTGGACCCATTTGGATCACCACACTTTTTATCAACTTTTATTAACTTTTGCTCAAGATTAATTAATTCTTTTTAATTTTTTGTCAACTTTTATTAACTTTATAAAGTAAAATTTGAAAATGGTAGTATTCATTCAAGGTTTGACCAGCATGTAATACAAAAAGGATTTCCAAAATTATTTTTGGATGTACTATAATACAGTGAATGGAATTGTGCAATTGTTTCATAGTTTGAATCTCAGTCATGCTACGTCTCCACTAGGACAAATGTTCCAGGAAAAAAAACTTCTGTAAAATTGTTTTGTAGAAAAATGTTGGCTTCATTACTTAATTTTCAGTTAAAAGTTGCAGAACATTATTGTCTTGAATTGTTTGCTAGAACATTCTCAACAAGTGGAACATTTGTTTCAAACCAACAATAGGTGCGTTCAATCCTGAAAAGGAAAAGTCACTTCTCCTTATCTGCCTTATGGAAAAGTGAGTTCTCAATGAACACACTTAAATTGTTCATGCATTTTCATTTTCATTTCTAATTTTATTGTTTCAACTGTGGAATAAAAATTATATTTCATTGATAAAATTGTCTATCCCATCTTGGCTAATATATTTTAACATAATTTGCTAGAAAATAGATAAAATTTGTGAAAAATGACGACAAATCGGGTACGGACATGACCGAACATCGTGGCCGACGTTGGTGCACGTTCCGCGGCCACGATGTTCGGTGATGTCCGTACCCGATTTGTCGTCATTTTTCGCAACTCTTACCTATTTTCATGCTGATTTCTCAAAGGATCATTAGAATGTTGTTAAATGAAGTTCCCACCTACAAAATTAGCAGGATTTATTCGCTAAAACTTCTGTTCAGAGTCCAGAAACATCAGGATCTAATCGTTGCCAAGATGGATGCCACTAAAGCTATATTTTGTGAACACTGCGCATGTGGAGTAAAAAGAAGTGACTTCTATAAGGCAAAGAAGTGAGTTGTGTTTGCCTATTCTCTAAAGTCACTTAAGTCACTTCGATAAGGCAAATATGACGTAAATTACGTCATATTTGCCTTTTAAAAGTCATTTCAGGCAAATAAGTGACTTTTCAATTCAGGATTGAACGCACCGGTATTGGCAGAATAAGATAAATCGACAATTCAAATTCTAAGCTAAATATCTTCTAAATTCGAAGCACAAACATTTGTTGTTTTTTTCTTCATTTCTTGTGAGATGTAACATTAATGACATTTCTGAAGAAATCCTGGTGAAAATAGGTAAATTTTATGAAAAAAACAACGAATATTTATTTGAACGGAGATTGTCGTTCGTCATGGCAAACTTGGATGCACTTTTTGTGGCCCCGCCAAACACAAATTTCTGTCCAGTAAGTAGTCGTCAATTTTTACAAAATTTTCTTCGTAAATGTCATGATTAATGTTACATCTCACAAGAAATAAAAAAAATACAAATGTGTGCTTTTCGAATTTAGAAGATATATTAATCTAAAAGGGCAACCAGCATGTTTGTTCTGGGCATTGCCATCCATTTTGAATGTTCTAGAACTTATAACGAGAGATGGAGCCACCTGATTTATTCTGCGGAAAATTATTTTCCAATTACATTTGTCTTAGTGGAGGCGTAGCATCATCAGAGAATTGTTTGTTTAGTTAACTAAGAATTCACTTTATTTACAAATTGCGAGGTGTAAGACGAACATTAATGCCATCTTTAGGCTTGGTTACAATTTCAACAGTGAATTTAATTTTATCTTGAGGCTCCAGTGATTCGATAATAAATGAACGTAACACACGAGATAAAACTACTTTTAACTCGAACATGGCAAACTTTTGACCTTTAGAAAAGAAAAAAATTTGTAACCTATTTATTTTCCTGTTTTGGATCTAAAACTTACCGATGCAATTTCTTGGTCCCGCTGAAAATGGAATGTAAGCAAAAGGACTTCTGTTCAAAGAATTTTCTGGGAAAAATCTACTTGGGTCAAATTTTTCCGGATTAGGAAACACAACTGGATCTCTATGCAGCAAATATGGTGTAATGTTAACAGAAACTCCTGGAGGAATAGTTTTGCCATCTTTAAGAAAAGAATTTTTTATTTTTTAAATTTTTTTATTTATTTTTTGGTAATTATACCAATCATTATCATGTCAGTTGTTACTTGTCTTGCGATTATGGGAACAGATGGAAAAATCCGCTGCGACTCCTATAACGATTAAAAATCAAAATCAAATTTTTGAAAGAAAGGTTTTTTCTGTTTGTAATGTTTTTGGGCATCACCTAAATATCATCTACTTTCACTTTTTTTAAATACACTGTATACTAGGCGGGTTCGAAAATGATTTTACACTGAACGACCAGTGCAACTGATAGTGCAATTGTCACGTTGCACGACTGACTTTTCGAGTTAAAATGTTGCATATGCATTTACACTGGAAATTACACTGGAATTTACACTGGAAATTACACTGGAATTAACACTGGAAATTACACTGGAATTAACACAATTCACACAAACGTGGCTGCCGTAATAAACAAACAAGCTGTACGGAGCAGTTATTTTTCAGCAAGCACATCATTCTTGCCTGTTTTTCTTTTACAAGAAAAGTAACATTAGATATTAACAATTAGTAACAAATAGTAACAATAGTAACAATTTTGATAATCATGCACATTGTTACTACTTACATTCGAAGCGAGGATTCAAGATGGCGGCAAATACAACACTTTAAACGTCAAATTCTGTTGCACGTGCATTTGCACGACGAAAATGGGTCGTTTCCGTTTAACACGGTTGCACGATGTTTACACGAATTAATTCGTGTAAAAAATGTGCAAATTAAAATTTAAACGAGTGTAAACGTGGTTACACTCGTTTTCGAACCCGCCTATTGTAAACAAGGTGCAAATTGACATCTAAACGAGTGTAAACATGTTTATACTCGTTTAAATGAATTTTCGAACCCGACTACTGTATATAATATTAACTTCAATACAATGAGTTTGTGGTAATGTTTGTTTGTTTGTATGCAAATCTTTGGAGGGCTGATTAACAGTAGGGGTATTCAGAAACTGTCGCATAAGTGTGCAAATGCGTAAGTGTGAAAATGTGATTTCACACACGCACACCGGAAGCCTCATAGGCCTAATGTTATGGTATGCGACTCACATGGACGAGTCACACTCACATGGACGAGTCACACTCACACTCACACTTTAAGAGGTGCGCATAGTGAGTCACAATAACATAACATGAGGCCTATGAGACTTCTGGCACGCATGTGTGAAATCACATTTTTACACTTACGCATTTGTGCACTTATGCGGCAGTTTCTGAATACCCCTACATTTCCCGTTGTCTAATCGAGCAGAAATTTGGGCCATGGACCCGTTGTTGATGACAATGCATTCTATTAAATTTAGGGGTCAAACACCCCACTTTCCTCCTGTCTACGATGAACTTTATAAGCGACAACAATCGTTTTTAGGGTCCACTGTTCAGTTTTTCCATCAACAACATGCTGTGCTGAAACGAGCAGACGTTTGCAAATGTGGGCAAGGGCGACTGACCGGTAGCCCTTTGCCGTGGAATTTCCATGGGTACATCTTCTATATAGTGTATTTCCACTAAACCTTGGTTTTAGGGGGGAAGGGGGAGGGAGGGGGGGTTCTGATTATTATATTGTCGTGTGCTCGTTTTCACAACTTCAGCATTGGATTTAAACCCTTTAATATGTTTCAAAAAACCTCTGAAAAATTATTTAAGGGTTTTGAACGATGCTTGATTCAATGGACCAATAAAAACCGTGATGTTGTGAACCATTTAAGCGAGATATATAGGCTATAGCTGTACATAAACTTATGCTGTGAAGTACCTTAATGACGCATTCTAGATATTTCATACGTTTTAAATCTTCGAGCGTGGCTTGTTTGGTTGTATCATCACCTGAAAAAATTTGAGAAAAAGTGAAAACATTATTTAAGATTGACTTCAAAAATGACTTTTCCGAGTCATCTTATTTTAATCCTATGGTTAAGTTGGGTCGAAAAATTATTGTTTTGTAGTCCAAAAATGTGCGTGCCATTGTTAACAAATGAAAACGCTCGTAAAATATTTTAAAAAATTATTTACATTTGGGTTTTTGTATTGTTGCGCTCATTTTATGACTACGAAACAATGATTTTTCGATTCAGCTCGGCTAGAGGATTAAAATAAGATATCAGAATATATTCTTTCAGTACAACGCAAAAAAGTTTACTTTTCAGTTTTGTGCACGAATTGTTGGATATAAAACATCAATTTATTTTATTTCTGGTTAACTAACGGGTTGATTTTAAAACATTTTATGTCATTTGATAGCCTTTTTTTTTAAAATGCTCCAAAAATTATTTTATGATTGATCAAATAGTTTGAATTACTAAGAATTTTGTCAAGTTCAAAATTGGATGGTTCGCTAAACTCTTGACCCCTACTTCTAGTTAATTTGAAATTTTGTCAATATGTGTGACTGTAGTGGGATATGTTTACCGAATATGGAGTCCAATTCTTCTTGTACTTTTTTTTGTACATCTTGGTTACGTCCTAGAAGGTAAAATGTCCAACTGATCCCAACTGCAGTGGTATCGTGTCCCTCGAACATAAAAGTGTCAACTTCTTCACGGATATCCGAATCGGATAAATTTTTTCCATTATCTGATGTTTCCAGAAGCAAATCTAAAAATGGACGAAGTTTTTTCTTTTCGTTGGTGTCGATGCTGCTTTCATTTTCTGATTTTTCTTGTCTGATGGTTTTTTTGTCGCTAATTACCTATACCGTAAAACCCTGCATTAAAACCCAATGGCTTATATGCGGATATAAGCCTATGTGTCTATTTAAGCTTAGGGCTAAAAATCAACTCGCTTGTCCGTTACAAAACAATGTGAGTCTCCTCGTCCATTATTTTCAACTTCAATTTCAGTTTTGATGTATGAGCCTCCTAGGCCACCATACGCTTGACTTTTTTCCGGAGGTCAAAAATGGTGGTTTTTCGATTATAAGCTCATGGGTTTTAATGCGGAGTTTTACGGTAATGACGTTTCATCTGAAACGTGTACAACTAATTTTGGACAAATAATACTAACTTTTTCTGTAAATTCGTGCATTATCTTCAAGCATTTATCATGATCTCGACCTTCAGGTAACAATTTAAACAATAATTCCGATTGTAAATAAATTTTAAACATTCTACAATGCACTATGTCTTTTAACCTGTTCGCCAAAAAAAATGCAATTTTAATAGTAAACTCCTTTTTCTCCAAGGTTGGGTAAAATGTCATTGGCTGTGAAGTGGATTGTATCGAAAGTATAAATACTGGGGCTTCATTTCAATTCTTACGTCGAGCTGAGTTGATGCAGTCAGTTAAAACAGATTTCACGGTTTTCATCGCTTTTCCGGTTTTCAAAAACCGGATGTATAGACGCTTTTGACGTCATATTTTGGAAATCGGTTTTTCTGAAAATCGATTTTGTGAAAGCGAGGCTTCGGTGGATTTGGTCGCATTCGTGTTGATTTCTAACAATGGAAGCCATTTTGTGACTAAACTCCGTTTCCAAAACATTGCAAGAAACTCCCATTGGCTAGAGCCTTTTCTCAGCAATTTTTTAATACACTTAAAAAAATAATTCGAAAAATGACCATAAAAAGGCGTATACGAAAATAAACGAACATAAAACGAACAAAAAACAAACAAAAAACCACCATAAACGATCATAAAAATGACCATGTATGGTAGTGGTTTTTTGTATTAACGTGCAAGCCAACAGGCTCCAACCAATGGGAGTTTCTCGCAATGTTTTAGAAACGGAGTTTAGTAATTTTTATGCTGTTCATTGTTGATAATCGATTTCAATGAGATGGCATAGTACTTATGCATTTTTCAGCCGATGACATTTTACCCAATCTTGTGTGTGATTATCGCATGACAATTTTTTAAGATCAAAATCACGATTTATGGTATAAATACCTTTCTAAAGCTACGACATATGGTGCGGGTGACTGATGATTTATCAAAGCATTCACCTCTACACCCATAACCGATTCTAAAATAAAAATAGAAAACAAAACAAAGTTACTCAGACTTTCATTTGGAATTTGCATTAAGTATATTAACTATATACATTTGACATTTATTTTCGGTTTATAGCAAAACATGGAGTGCTCTAATTTCAATTTCCAGTTCACTTTTCCTAGCAAGGTGAGGTCAGGCGTTAGGCTGAGACATGGGAAAAGTGAACTAGAAATTGAAATTGGAGCACTCCATATTTTGCTGTGAACCTTTTGTTCTTGGTAAGTTTTTTCGTATACTAACCACAAATTACGTCCAGTGTGCACAATGTTACAAAAAAATAAATATCAATTGATGATTTCTTTGCGTTTTGAGTCAATATTTCAATTAATGTGTCACTGTGATTATTGAATACTGGAATAAAAGCATCCAAAATCCGGAAATGAAAAGATGGCGTTAGCAATTTTCGGCGTGTCTGCCATTTTTTCCCAGTGCTGAAATTAATGATGAAATTGGATAAAGAATTGTAGAATATACTCAATATCAAATTAACCTTGTGAGAAGACCTCTGCCTAACCACGGATGAATGTAATCATACAAACTAGACTTGTCAATCAGAGTTGAACTAGAACATACTGCCTACAATAATAAACAAAGAAATAAATACTGTTAATGTCATTACAATTAAGATTGAAATATAAAATGCAAAATGCAGTCGTAATGAAAATAAGAAAATTCAACCTCAATTCATTGTATTCAACCTAATACAATTTCAAAATCTGTAGATAATACAGTTTTGACAAATATCTGGCGGGATCCGGACAACTTGGCGAATGTCAATTCAGCGAGGTCGATTGGATGAAGACAATGGCTTAATGGTAAAGCACCCAACCAGCAATTGGGGGATCTGGGTTCAAGTCCCTACTTGGACTCCAATGGAGTCTGGGCTGTTTGTTTTTCACCAAGTACGGATGTGATGAGAACATTAAAGCCATTGATTTTTTCAATCTTATTTCAATGTGTTCTCGTGTTATTTTAAATGACAACATTATAAAAAACACAATAATCATGTTCTTATGTTTGTTATTGTCCGATTTACGACAAGGCCATTCGCGATTGTTGTGCGCAGTTGGTAATGTGCAGTTCAATTTTAGCATCAAGATATTTGGCAGTGAATGTAGTCATAACTTTAAAATTAGATTCAAATCAGGCAAGAACTACATTTTTCAGACATCTGCTTAACTATTCATTTCTTTCTTTCAATCTATTCTAATCGATTGACTCCATAATAGTTGTGTTAGATGTATGTCATAGATTAACTCTGCAGTCTGAATTTAAAAAAAAACAAAAACATGGATTTTTTTCCTTGAATATTACTTCTGTGTCCTTTGCATTGCAGACGAATAACATCGGTTCGTTGCCTACCCAAAGGCGAAAATTCATTGGCCAGGTTTTGTAATAGGTTTGAAGTAAAGGCATAAGATCTACAGAAAAAAATGTTTTTAAAAATTGAGGATTATATGTGTATGTATGCATATATGTAGATGTAATGTAGTCAAAAGTGCAGTGGGATTTATAAGGTATGAACTTTGTTACCTTCAGGTTTAATCATCAAATCTAAAGCATTTCCAATGATTGGCCATCCAGATGGTCCTGGAAACTTATTTACCAATTCTGCAAATTTTTTTCTGCGAAATTGCCAAAAAACAAAACTAATAATCAGCAGCAGAGCTGAAATTAATTCGAGCTGCATTCTCTTTCAGTCAAGCTTAACTCTGAATTGGTATCAGTGTCTGATAAGAGTCAGACCGAAGAGGATATTTTTTGCTTTATCTGATGGCCTTCATGAGATGTTGCAATTGTGATCAATGATATTGCCTGCAGAATATATTTCCAGTTAAAGTATACAAGAATAACAATAATTATTAGTTTGATTTATGTCAATCTGCAGCGGATTATATTTTGATGTAGCATGCACTGTGATTATAACGTGTGATTATTGTGCGCAGTTGGCGTTGCGCAGTTCGATTTTAGCATCAAGATATGGAGTGGTGTTTGTAGATAATAATATAATAATAATAATTTTTTAATTCCATGTACGGTATTACATACTTTGGAAGGGGAACGTTGCAAAAAATAAAATAAAAACCAAATCCAACCAAAACAAAACCAAAAGGTTGCAAATTCTTTTCGGATGTGATAGTGAATGGGAATGTGAAATAGTTTTAGAGTCTGAATCTCAGACAAAATTATTATTTTTTAGAGAAATCATTTTCTTTACAAATTGCGAGGTGTAAGACTAACATTAATGCCATTTTTAGGATTAAGAACAATTTCAATGGTGAATTTAATTTTATCTTGAGAATCCAACGATTTGATAATAAATGAGCGTAACACACGAGATAAAACTACTTTTAACTCCAACATGGCAAACTTTTTACCTTCAGAAAACCAAAAAAAAAAAGATTATTTGATATTTTTTTGCTTTGGATTTAAAACTTACCAATGCAATTTCTTGGTCCAGCAGAAAATGGAATATAAGCAAAAGGATTTCGGTTCAAAGAATTTTCTGGGAAAAATCTACTCGGGTCAAATTTTTCCGGATTAGGAAACGCAACTGGATCTCTATGCAGCAAATATGGCGTAATGTTAACTGAAACTCCTGGGGGAACAGTTTTACCATCTTTTAAAAAAAAAACATTATCTTCAAATTATTATTTTTTTGTCATTTTCTTTATTATACCAATCGTTAATGTGTCAGTTGGTGTTACTTTTCTTGCCATTATCGGAACGGATGGAAATAGTCGTTGAGATTCCTAAAACAAGTAAAAATGTGTATAATAACGATATTGAGCTGTATCTGTACCAGTACATAAGCTTATTAGTTGCTATAACTTACCTTAATGACACACTCAAGATATTTCATACGTTTTAAATCATCGATCGTGGCATGTTTGTATTTATCATCACCTGAAAAATTGTTAGGAAACATCAAGATTACAGTCAAAAATGACTTTTTCGGTTTTCATCATTTTGTAGATGTGATTTGCGTTGTTGAAACGTGTCTTAGAATTAATGAAAGCCAGAAAAGATTTATACTACTATATCCATTGTCCAGATGGCGGCTCCCATGAGCAAGTGGCTCATGAGTTTTAGCCAGAGATTATATTTATTTTATGTAAGTTCTTGTCATTTATTTATTGTTTATTGGGCATTATAAGCTCGAGTAGCGGAGCCCAGAGTTTAAGACAACTCTAACAAGCGCTTCACTCAACTTGGATCATCACTCCAACTTCTTGCTCTCCAAGGTCAAGCCTGGGTCATCCAATTCTAAGAATTAAGACTCTTGGTTAATGCTTAGTTCACACTGAACATGACGTAATGTAACGTAACTTTCAAAAATTTTACGTAACTTAAGGAAAGTAACGTATGATTTTGTTCACTCTGTTTGTAGACAGTAAATGTAAATCGACCAATCACGCAATTTCTCGTTTTATCCCGTTTGTAATAGGACATTGGTTGCTATAATTTCTTAAGTTACGTTACTTCTTACTTCAAAATCGATTTTGAAGTAGGAAGTAACGTAACTTAACAAAATACAACAACCAATGTCTCATTAGAAACGAGATGAAATGAGAAATTGCTTGATTGGTCGATTTACATTTACAGTCTACAAACAGAGTGAACAAAATCATACGTTACTTTCCTTAAGTTACGTTAAATTTTTGTAAGTTACGTTACGTTACGTCATGTTCAGTGTGAACTAAGCATAAGACTCTTGGGCCATTTAAACACTTTCACCGCACATTTTCAAGAGTCTTTAACACTAACAAGTATGAACGTATGAACACATGAACGTACAAACATATAATTTTCTAATTTATACGTTTGTTATGTGCATGTGCATAAAAAAGCATTTGGCCTGCTTCGGTTTTTGCAAGCCGCCATTTTCAAAAATGACAGGCCAAGGACGCGGTAGAGGCCTCGTATTAGAGGCCGAGGACGCGGAAATAACGAACTATCACTACCGTCACTTCTATTGGCTGCAACAGGTATTTGAATCAGGTCCGAGTGATACCAGTGTTTGATCGATTGACACCAGGTTGTTAAGTGATTTTTTTGTTTGCGCAAACACTCATCACGTATCAACGTAAACGTATCAACCATGAACATTCAAACGTATAACTTTTTAATTTATACGTTTGTACATTCATGCGTACATATGTAAGTGTGATCTGTGCAAACCCTCTAATGTCTTTTTTGTTATTCGACTTATACGCTAGTCATAAAAACGAACAATTTATTTATATATAGCTTATATGCATAAGGATTTTGACCCCTATGAAATCGTCAAAGTTAGGGTTTAACTTATCTGCGAATATCGTATTTTGTCTAATGTCTAATTAGCGCCGCAATGCTTATTCCAAACTGTTTCCAGGGGAATTCGAGGTCGGCCGGAATTCGAGGGCGGCCGGAATTCGAGGGCGGCCGGAATTCGAGGATAGCGCTTAATCGACAAAATACGGTATATACAGTAGTTAGTTTGAAATTTTGTCAATATGTGGCACTGTAGTGGTATATTTTTACCAAATATAGAATCCAATTCTTCATGTACTTTTTTTGTATATCTTGATTGCATCCTAGAAGAAAAAATGTCCAACTAATTGCAGCTGTAGTGGTATCGTGTCCCGCAGCCATAAAAGTGTCGACTTCTTCACGGATATCTGAATCGGATAACTTCGCTCCATTATCAGATGCTTCCAGAAGTAAATCTAAAAATGCTTGGGGTTTTTTCTTTTTGTTGGTGTCTATGCTTTCAGTTTGTGATTTTTCTTCTCTGATGGCTTTTCTTTCACTAATTACCTTATCCGTTTTATTTGAGGCATAAATATATCGGTATAGGAGTAATTTTAGACAAATAAATACTAACTTTATCTGTAAAATTATGCAGAATCTTCAAGCATTTAGCCTGTTCTCGACATTCGGGTGACAATTTAAACAATATTTCAGATTGTAAATAAAATTTAATGAGTTTTCCATAGAACAAGTCTTTTAGCCTACAAACCAAGAAATGCAATTTTAGTAGTTATGATAATAGTAGTGGAATTAAAGCTCATCTTGAATACTCGTATGTATACACTACCCAGGTAACACGTGAATGTTGCTGGAAAGTTTCGAATGTTGGCAATGTTTACGATATTTTCGCAACATTTTTGCAACGTTGCTAATGTGAAATGAATTTTGACGTTTTCTAATGTCGGTATCAAGTTTGATGTCACTGCTGTAGCAATGTTGTGCCAACGTTGGCAATAAACATTGAAACAAACATGAATTTTTGATATATGTCAATGTTACTTCAAATGTTGCTGCAATGTTGGCAACATACATTTGATCAACACAATTAACTTACAATTTTTTCAACAAACAACTTAGATTTTTGTTTGGAAATAACATTTGTAATGTTGCTGCACTGCTTCTTTTAAGTGTTCCGAATGTCACTTCTTTCAAAGTTGTGGCAATGTTGCAAGACTTTGTTAACATAGACTTTATTGACATAGACTTTGTTGACATAGACTTTGTTGACATAGACTTTTTTGACATAGACTTTGTTGACATAGACTTTGTTAACATAGACTTTGTTAACATAGACTTTGTTAACATAGACTTTGTTAACATAGACTTTGTTAACATAGACTTTGTTAACATGGACTTTGTTAACAATAGGTGCGTTCAATTCTGAAATGAAAAGTCACTTATTTGCCTGAAATGACTTTTAAAAGGCAAATATGACGTAATTTACGTAATATTTGCCTTATAGAAGTGACTTAAGTGACTTTAGAGAAAAGGCAAGCACAACTCACTTCTTTGCCTTATAGAAGTCACTTCTTTTTACTGCACATGCGCAGTGTTCACAAAAAATAGCTTTAGTGGCATCCATCTTGGAAACGATTAGATCGTGATGTTTCTGGACTCTGAACTGAAGTTTTAGCAAATAAATCCTGCTAATTTTGTAGGTGAGTACTTCATTCAACAACATTATAACGATTCTTTGAGAAATCACCATGAAAATAGGTAAGAGTTGCAAAAATGACGACAAATCGGGTACGGACATCACTGAACATCGTGGCCGCGGAACATGCACCTACGTCAGCCTCGATGTGCGATCATGTCCGTTAAAATAGTTGTCATTATTTTTCACAAATTTTATCTATTTTCTAGCAGATTCTGTATTAGCCAAGATGGAATGGAGAATTTATCAACAAAATAAAATTTTTATTCTGCAGTTTAAACAATAAAAATACAAATGAAAATGCATGAACAAT
>JH431855.1:30380-85199 GCA_000239455.1 Strigamia maritima | reverse complement strand
TTTTTTTTTAAAAAAAAAAAAAAATTTGGTTAGAATTAGTTTAAAATTTTCTCATTTGCTGTTTATATTTATATATATACCGAGTTTTTTAATTTCCACATTGGCAAAAACAGCTAAAGCTAGTGTCCGCCAATCCTTCGCGTCGATTTTCCAATTGGGATCTATTTGATCCAATTGATTATTTTCTAAGATAACTTTAACATCTATAATGAATATTTGTTCCCACGTTGCAATTTGAATGATTGATAACCTAATAATTAAATCAATATTACTTTAATAAAAAATATATATTTTTCAGATATTTACTTCGATCCTGCTCCTGGTTTCCATTCACAATCGCAACCAATTACATTCGCAACCTAAATTAATCAATAAATTAAAATTGAAAATTAAAATTTATGTTTATGTAAATAAATACTTGAAACGCATCCAACATTCTTTCAAATTGTTGTTTAGTGACAACATTAACAATAGCTGAAAAAGGTAATGAAAGTGAATGATACATGTGATCATTGGACGGTTCGGGGTCGACAACGTCATCCCAATTTTCATTTTGTCCGGATTTGTAACTCTTTCTACGGAAAAATAATTTTAAAAAATATAATTATCAATAAATATTTTTTTTTACTAAATAATTCACTTTTTCTCTGTCTTCAAGAGCTGTTTGCAATGTTTCCGGAAGTTGATCTCTCGGGACATTGTACTTGTGTGCACATTTTATAGCGCATGGTAAATCATCGTAACAAAGCAATAGGGAACATAACTCGACTTGTAATCCAACATCATTTTTTATAACAGCCTAGAAATATGTAAAAAAATAACAAATAAATCCAACATCAGTTACTAATGACAATTGACAAAATAGAAAATATAAAACAACCTCGATCATTTCTTCCCATGCTTCATCACTAATATTTCCCTCTGTATACTTCTTATGAAGAAGATATTTCAATGTCCCGATATTATTAATCTGGGAAATATTACTACAGACTTCCGGCGATATATTGTACAATTTCATTAACCGCGAGCCCAATTTTTTAAAAGCTCGCGGATTCCATTTCCCAGCTTTAGCATCGGGGATTTGCAAAGCTCTAAAAAAAAAATCAAATTAAATTTCAATTAATTCCATCAATAAATGATAATAATTAGACCCAGGATATTTATGCAAAATGAAATTTATATGCATTTTGGGTCAAATTTGACTTTTATGCATTTTTGTCCAAATTTGGCAAAATATGACATTTGCATTTATCCGGCTCTAATAATAATAATAATAATAATAATAATAATAATAATATATAAAAACGTACCCAACAATTTGAAATGCATTTTTCTCATAAGTGCACATACTATCAATAAACTGCACAAACACTTCCTGCTGTTCCGGACACTTATCTAGATAATTCTGCACAAAATTCACCCTATCTTGCAGCAATAATGGCACTAAAAACTAAAAAAAAATACCAAAATTAACAAAAAACATTAAATTAACTTATAATAAAAAATTTAATACTTCATTTATGTTAAAATGTTTCTGGATATTGAGCAAAGTAGCGAACAAACACGCTTGTTTATAATCCCTCATCGTAACCATCTGCTTAACCCTCTCTAAAAGATGTTCACCAACATTTCCCAAGCGATAAATCTCAGCAACCAATTGCGTTAAATGGGAATTATTTTGACTTCCCACAGCCTCGAAAGCTTCGGCTTGAAGTTCGAATGAAATTTCGAATTTTCTACTCGTGTTTTCTTTTAACCAATCTTCAAAGGCTTTCATCACGGCGGAGCTCAAACTGTTGGTCTTTCCCGTCCGAAAATCGGGACTTTCACACATAAAGTACAAAGCGGTGCGGTACGGGTTACTCGAGGAATTGTACGACACTTTGAGCAGTCGTGTTGTAATGTATAAATCGTTGTTGCTTTGGTTCCATGCGGTGCTTAATTCGTCGAACCAAGCTCTGTGTTCGATGAAACCTGGTTGCATGTCGGTGAATGGCTGTTTCGATAATTCTGTGAGGTTGTCATTCCATTCTTCGCAATTCTGGTAATGAGAAAAAGTTATTAAAAATTAATTTTTTTATTATTATTATTATTTTATACTTGATGACTTGATGTTGACGGTTGATCTGGAGATCGGACAGTGTTAACTCGTCGATTTGTGCTCCGAAATTCTCGTGTGGCATAATTTCTTTTACCTCTTCCTGCCATTTTCAAGTTGGGCAATGTGCAATCTTGACCTCGATCTTGACTTGATTTTTCGTCGTCCCTTAGCCTGGTGGAGATTTGATGCAACTAAGCGGACATCTTTTGCGGTGTTGGAAAATTCGGAATTTATTTAATTTGAAATAATTATTTCAAAATAGAAATAAAAATAAACTAAACAATAACATAAAAAAATTATATAAATATCAACTATTTCATATATCACCACAATCACGTGATATACTTTAAACCAATAAAACTGTCTATTTTTAACCATCCGATTTAATGTCTATGGACGAATGTGTTGATCTCAGCCGGAGTGAAGGGATGATATGATAATTCTTATTAGTATCAGATAGTATTTCAGTATCATAATTCATAAATAGTTTTTAATCTGTGAAAGACTTTAATTTATCAAATTTGGCAGTATAAAAGTCAAAACAAAATGGTAAATTGACTACTAGACATCCAAAATTTCACTTTAATTACTTAATTTATTTAAATATTTTATTTTACAGGCATCTGATAGTACCCTTGGAATGGCAATGATCATCTTGAGTGGCTTAGCCTTTGTTTATTACACATTTTGGGTTCTAGTGTTGGTAATGTCACTTCATCCTTAATCACATAATTTTTAGGGAGTGGTTATAAACCCCCCTTTTATTAGTTAGGTTTAACCACATCCTAATTTTTATAACTTATAATAATAATAATAATAATAATAATAATAATAATAAAATATTTTTCGGACGTGTCTGTATGATTGTCATTATTCAAACCTTTATTTTATTTTGAAAATTAGAAGTTTTTGTATTAGAAGTATAATATTAATAATTTAATTCTTTACAAACTGACATTATTATTATTGACTTTAATTTGTTAATTTTTTTAGCCTTTTGTGGACACAGATTACATTCTTCAGAAGTTGTATCCTTCACCATTTTATGCACTTGCAATGCCAATTATTTTAGGAGTTGTTGGAGTGTTTGGTTTAGGTAATTTAAGGATTACAAGCATTACAATTAAAATAAAAATAATGTTGTTTTTTTTTCCTATTTTTTTTTTTTTAAAGGTATTTTTATCGGTTTTGTTCTGCTCACGAGCAATTTCAAGGAAAAAACTAGCTGATATTTTCTAATCGTTAAATAAGTGCTTTAACGAGGAAACGTTTTTATTATTAAATTCAGTAAACAAATGCAGTGGAAAATACATATATATTTTTCTATATTGTATATAATATTGCGAACATACTTTGTACATTTTTTTATTATTTATTTCAATATTAATAAAATTTTGTCTGCGCTAATAAAAATTGTTTTAATTTCTACCAGTAGGCGTTAAATTGGCGTTGTATACAATAGGTTTGAACTTTATATTATTTCTAGTCTACTTGTGTATCACCGTTATGTCACTCTGACGTTTAATTTGGTCAAAACTGAATTGGTAATTCATAAGCGAGCTACGTCTAACCGTAGACCTGAAAACCGCGTTTTCGTAAGTACACCGCTTACTTTGTTCATATAAACCGGCAACTAACGGAGTAAACCTATTCCTTTCAGCATTTTCATTCTTAAGGATGTCCACCAATGATTTTTATTTGCGATATTACGTCGGCCACAAAGGCAAATTCGGCCACGAGTTTTTAGAATTCGAGTTTCGCCCGGACGGAAAACTCAGATATGCAAACAATTCAAATTATAAAAACGATACAATGATCCGCAAAGAGGTTAGTTACACGTTAAGTCGTTAAACAACATTTAAGTAATAACAATTCTGTTTCTTAGGCATACGTTCATAAATGCGTAATGGAAGAGCTGAAACGAATCATCGAAGATTCAGAAATCATGCAGGAAGACGATTCGGTGTGGCCGCCACCTGATCGTGTGGGTCGTCAAGTAAGATTGAAATAAGTGAATGATTCAAATATATGTATGTTTATGTAATTTTTATGTTTAGGAATTGGAAATCGTGATCGGCGATGAACATATTTCCTTTACAACATCAAAAATCGGTTCGTTGGTTGATGTTAATCAGAGCAAGTAAGTTGAAATTTCATAGGAAATTTAGAAAAGTTATTAAAATTTGCGTTTTTTGAATCTTATTTAGGGACCCAGATGGCTTACGTACATTCTATTATTTAGTTCAGGATTTAAAATGTCTCGTTTTTTCACTCATTGGCTTGCACTTTAAGATTAAACCGATATAATATTCACGTTATGTTACGTAATAATGTGGGTTTATTATGATTTGATAATTTCAAATATCTTATTTAACAAGTTATTTTTTTATATATAATTAATTGCAAGATACAATAAACAAAACAGTATGATTTGAGTAATATATTTATATTTTTTTGCATTTTAAATGCACTAACAATATTTTATCTACTGATTAATGAATTTTGAAATAGTAACTGTTAATGGAGATACAAGAGAAAGGAACATTGAATAATTCAATTGAAAAAATCAATTGATTTTGTCCCAAAATAATAAATTATAAATGCAGTACAACTTCAAACTTTAAAGCATATATTTAATTAAAGCGTCTTTATATTAAAAAATAATAATTTTTGGAAGTAAAATTTATGAAAGGAAGTAAAATTAAAACATAGGAATGTATTATTAATGATTTGTTGTTTAAATATGAACTAGAAAATGCACTTTTTCATCAAAAAACTAAAGACTAGTCGTTAAGTAACAGCCAAATAATATAATTCAGTTGAACTGAATGAAAAAACTACAATTTCCAAGCATTCCTCATCATTAAATCAAAATAAACATCGGAATCCACTGATGCGCTTACACCTGCATAGTAATTAAGGAATTCTTCACTTGTCACCTGTTTTTAAAACAAAAATAAAATGTTAAATTTAATTTTTTTTTTTTTTTTTTTGGGAAAAAGAAAAACTAACCACTCCATCCTTGTCTTTGGAGTCAAAATTATCCAAAAATTGACGAAATATTTGTTCTTGGGTCATTTCGCCGTTTACAAATTTCGGGTTTGATTTAACATTGTAAACACCACGCAAATCGTCGGTTGTAATCACTCCGTCTCCGGTTTTATCCAGCTTCTTAAATGCAGCGGCGACTAAGTCTACTCTAGGTTGCGACATGGGAGGCTGTAAAAGAAAATTGATGCATTAATTTCATTTCTTGGAAAAAAAATTGATATTTCAGGATCAAAATTTTGAAAAATTTGAATATTTTACGGAAAATCAAATTGAATTTAGTTTTTGCTAACTTTGATCCATTTTAAATCATAAAAATCTCATTTAGAGTCATAGACCACAAGTCCATAGACTAAACAATTTTTATTTTTAATTTAGATTTTATAAAATAAAAAAAATGGCGGGTCAGTCAACAGGTTTGACCCATTACATTACAGGGGTAAAACATATGCACAGCCATTCCAGTGCACTTGTGAATACAACTCCACATTCACAACAAACGTAAACTCTATTTACTAATTCGTGCACAAAACTCCCATTGGTTAATGGCCTAGGCATTGTACTGAAAGTATATATTGTGGTATCTTATTTTAATCCTCTAGTCGAGCCGAGTCGAAAAATCATCATTATTTTATAGGCCAAAAATGTGCGTGTCATTGTTAACAAACAAAAACGCTTGTAAAATATTTAGAAAAATTATTTACATTTGGATTTTTGTATTGTTGCGCACATTTTTTGGCTACGAAACAATGACTTTTTCGACTGAGCTCAACTAGAGAATTAAAATAAGATAACACAAAATATACTTTCAGTACAATTCAAAAAAGTTCACATCATTCTTCAGTAGCATTTGATCGGATTTCAATTTTACTTACTCTTAAAGCCACCAAAAATTCATCAAAATCGATACTTCCGCTTTCATCTTTATCGAGGAGTTTGAATACTCCATCCACTTCACTCGCCTCGAGTTCTAGTCCATAGTCATGACAACCCTTTAGCAATTCGCTTTTATCTAACTTTCGGTCAGCATTATCATCCATGATACGAAAAGCCCTGTTATAATTAAAAGCATAAGCAAACATTACTCCAACAACAAAGCTGTTATTTAAAGTTAAAAATCTCTAAAAATAGATGATAATAAATAAATAAAAACATGTAACAAAAAGTCTTTAATTTCTGTTTTTCTCACATACCAAACATACTTGTATCGTATATCTAACTGTGGAAAAATAGAAATGCTATTCTCTAAGATCATAAATTCATATGCACATAAAAATCGAATAATCTTCTGAAATTTTGTAGTTGTGCAGATTTTCAAATGTCTATATAGATAATGTATCGTAACTAGATAGAATGTTATTGTTGTTGTGGCTGTAATCTCGGCTGAATGAAGTGAAGTGTAGCGAAGCGCAACAAACGAATGATAGCCGAGCATCATTCAAACGAGTAATCGAGTAATCGGAGGAGTAACAGGACCAGCCGATGATTTCGAGTTTGAATGGCTTACTTGGCGGGGCACACAGCAGGACTGTCTTTGGGATGATTTAATTGTACATCAAAGACAAAAAGATTACAAAACTATTTAGGAGCATTCAACTTTTCTTCGTTTTTCCCGTTTTTGCGGTTTATCAAAACCGGAAGTAGACACGACATAAACGAGAATAGTTAAATGCACCTAATGATCAATTTTTGCACAGCACACTACGTAATTCTATAAACGGCAAGAAAGGGCCAAGTAAAGTAAAGTGTGTGTTTTTGATGGGGTGTGTATTTACTTTGCCAGTGTGCAGCTGATCTGGCTGTTTGATGGCGAGTTTACTTGGTGGTCTAAGGTCTTCGCAGTTGCACTGCTTTTGGCATGATTATATTTAAGTTTAAGTTTAAGTTTGTCTCATACAGGAAAGTATGGCTCAGTAAAAGAATATGTTTTCAGATCTAATTTAATATAGAAATTCTATATTGATATAATATCATTTTTGACAAACTCTGTCCAAAAATTCTATTGAATAAGAAAACTGGCTCACTTAGCTCGCTCAGTCATCCATCGATTCATTAAGCATTATGATTAGGAACCAAGCCTGGCTGGCAACCCAGGATGGAAATGTCATGGCATGAGTATCATGATCATATGGGTGGAATCCGGATCCGCTCATGCGTATTACAGAAACTAGCACGCCTCATGTCCAAAATAAATTACGTCAATTAAAATCTAACATATCTACATAAACTAGAAATTGAAAAACCCGGAAATATAATGGAATTTAACTAGAAACAGCCTCCCAAATGGATGCTTCCTAGCTGTATCACCTATTAAAAATTCCGACTTTCATATTTTATATTTATTAAGTTTTTGTCTTTATTTTGTCATAAATATTCATAATATTCATCATAATCTTCTTGATTAAAATAGGTAAAACCCAAAAAGATAAGACATTTAATTAATTTTTTTATTACCGATAGTTATAGTTATAGTATTGTTCCCAAGTAAACAACTATCACTTTTCATGGTTATATAACAAAAAAAAAATAAAAAATAAATGATTACCGACCTCCCCAATCCTGCAATTCCACAAGCACCTCGTTGCAAACATTGATATCGCAATTTTTCAACCGGATCAGTTGTTTGTTTAAGTAATCGTGTGGCCTTGTTTTTCAAATCTAATTCCTGTCTAGCAGTTGCAGCCATTTCTACCTGTGAAAAATGTAATAAACTGGTGCTGGTGCCTGTAATAAAAATAAAAGATTCAGCACGGTATTATAACATTTAATTCCACTAATGACGACATCAAACGACAGAAACACCCTTACTTGATTACAATGGGAGGTTCTTCTTTTCTTTTCCTGTTATTCAGATTAGATAAGCAATTTGTAGAAAGCAGCAAAGTCTGTAACATAAAAATGCGTTGTAATGTAATGGATCATCATCATCAGAGATGCGGTCACTTGAGACGTCCTTTTTATTTTTATTTTTTTATTTTTTTTAAAGGGATTATGATTTTGTGACAGAAGATTTTGTTTTTGTGAATTAGAATTGGAAAATATAGTTTGAAAATAATTTTTACCTTTGTAAAAAGCAGTTGATGTTAATATATGAGTTGCAACAGGCACTGCATCCAATGGTTACTGCATCTTTGAGGGTGCAGGAGCAGGGTGTGGATAATCAATATGGTTGTCACGGTAATGCCGATAGGTGGCGTTGGGCCAAGTTTTAAATTTCGTAATTCTATGTTTACTTGTGAATTGATGTTGTCGTCATAATTTTCTGAAGTATCGAAGAGAGAGTGTCTTCAAGCTAATTTTTGATTGGTTAGGGAGGATCATGGGATCCAGTTCATCTTTACTGTAATATTTTTAAATGAGCAGTTGTTTATCTTGTAGAAAAACTAAAAATAATTAAACAAACTTTATTTTCTGTAAATAATAATATAATTTTCATAATTAATTTATTGCTATTTCTCATGTTTTCAAAAATTCTTGATATAAATCCTAAAAAATTTAAAAATAAAACATTTCCAGCCAATGCGTGTTCAACAAATAACAATATTAATATCTCCACAACTGTAAACCAACCAGAGATAAACCATTTTAATTAAACACACAACAGAACTGGAAACTGCGCAGTGCGTCAAACACATGCAAACACAAAACCCTCTAGCGGCAACCAACTAAGGGAAAATGAATCGAGAAAATAAAACCACGGCACAGAAAAGGAAAGTAACTAGCTTTCGCGTGTGATCAATCATATGTGGGATTCCGTAAGTAATATCTAATATTAAATTT
This sequence comes from Strigamia maritima, assembly GCA_000239455.1. Classification (NCBI taxonomy): domain Eukaryota; kingdom Metazoa; phylum Arthropoda; class Chilopoda; order Geophilomorpha; family Linotaeniidae; genus Strigamia; species Strigamia maritima. Next base: position 76,270 of record JH431855.1, on the reverse strand, counting down.
ATAACGCACGAAATGAATGCAACACCAAGATTTAGTGTGTCAATCCACGGCACAAGAAAAAAAAACAAACATTTAGGCCTAGGCTACTACACAACACATAAAAGTACACTAAAAGATGATTTAGCTGTACAAAAACAACATTTTTATGTTAAAAATAAAATAAGTCATTATTTTGAGATAAAATTTCAGTTTGGTTCGATCCATGTTAGTAATAAGAGATGAATATTGATAAATTGTAAAACGATGACCTAATTTCAGAAAGCAGATGTGGGTCAAGTTCGTTCACAACAGCTGAAGAGTATAAGCAAATATCAGCATTTGAGGATCTAAAATGTACTGAAAAGCAGTTGTGCTCGTCCACACCAGTCATTTTGGCTCTGCAGTAGTCTCAACAAGATATTTAGCAAGGTAATGTAGTTTTTATTTGTTTAACACATTTCAGTGGTATGGATATCTTGATGTATCTGATTATATGTCGTTTATTTGGATTACAATGAGGAAAAACTGTTACAGAAATATCAAAAATAGATATTTTTTTAAAATTACAATTGATGGTTTTATCTAATTGGAACATGAAGTAAAAGTCAATTTTTTTTGCAATTCAATATGTTTAAGTAATTTTTTTTTTAAATTTTTTATGTTAGGTATATATTTGATTAGTTTATTGATCGGTTTTCAATTTGTTAAGCTCTTTAGTACAGTAATTTAATTTAATATTTCGTTATAGCAATTTATTTTTTTCCTCCAATTTGTTAAGCTAATTTAGTATACTTTAGTAATTTAATTAAATTTAATATTTCATTATAACAATAATTTTAATTTTTTTTTTTTTTTTTTTTTTTTAAATTGTAAATTTAAATGGAACTTACAGGCAAATATCTAGTGGGGCCTCAAGTTTGATTATTATAAACTATACAAAGGGCCTGTCCCAGGATTCCAAAAGGCATTATACTGTATTGGTAATGGGAATTACTGCGGATGTTGCTTGTTATAGCTAATCTATATAATATATCTGTGAAACTTTATCACTTTTTACATTTGTGAATATCATATCTAGATAAGTTCATAAAAGAACAAATTAATAGCTATCAGTATAATATTCTCATTATTATTTGTTTTCTTGAACAGCATCTCGTGAGAATTGAATTTTTTAAAATATTATAATTAAATTCAATAGAAATTTGGAAAATCAAACAAGGCTTTTATATTCTTCAAAAGATAACATAATTTGCTATAAATATTTAGAAGAAAATATTTCTAGGAAAATCATTTTGTTTTGCAAGTTTACAGAAAATCCATTAATATCTCTGAGCAAACATAGAACATCATGTGAGACATAGTGTATTATGTAGGATGGGTATAATGACAATTATATTTAAATAGTATATGCATTGATGATTCATTTTATGTTTATTGTTATACTCAAAAGTGTGGGTGTGCCTATTGTAGGAATGATTCAATTTTTAGTTTTTACAGCTATAAAGTGTGATTCGTTATTGCCTCACTCTTTAACTAATGGAAATTGAGTGCAAATACTTAAAAGAAAATTGTCAAAAGTTTTAAACACAGCCACAAGGGGACTATTTTGTGCCACGAATTTACTGCGGGTGTAAAAAGGTCCCAGCCAATCCGTTATGAACTATAGAGTCACACGGACAGACTATAGTTATTCCTTTGCAAAATTGATAACATCGTTATTTAATTTAATTCCAGATAAAACCAAATTTGGAATTATGTACGACACTCCGGTATCTCTTCAAGACTCATGCATAGACTTCATTTGCGACAACATTTTCGCCATCTGCGACACCCAAGTCAGTGAGGACCAAGTTCCACGGCTTCTCCTTAAAGATGAAGAAACTTACCTCCACAGCGACATTGCCGAGCAACTCTTATTCACGCTCTCAGAACGAGGCAAAATCGACGACACAACTCTCACTTTCTTCGACTCTCGCGTTACGCGATTAAGAAACGTGAGACTGCGCAACGCGTCTCGTTTAACGCAGAAGGGACTGCGCACTTTGCGACCCCACCACATCACGCACTTGGAAGCCAGCGGTTTGACCCTGGTGACGGTCAACGATCTAATTGGTTGTTTGGGAGAGTGGACACTTCAGAACTTACGCACTTTGAATGTCGCAAACTCGACGTTTATCAACAATGTGAAGTATTGCGTAGTTGTATCACTTTCAAAGTTGCGCAACTTGCATACTTTGAATGTGAGCAACACAGAATTCAACAGACACGGCTTGGAGATTGTGGCCGAGGATTTGGTGATGTTGGAACACCTCGACATCTCCGGCACGCGTGTGTCCGACATAGCGCCGTTACGCAAGTGCCGCAATCGGCTCAAGTCGCTGAATATGTACAATATCTTTAGTTCGAGTCGGGATGAGGTGATCTCTATTATTTGCGAGCTGCATCAGTTGCGGCATTTGGATATATCGGATGATAGAGATGAGCATCCGTTCGAGAGGCTGTCACAGTTCCGTTGTCGGATTTCGGAACTTCTTCAGCGACATACTTGCCTACCTCATCTCAAGTCGCTCGACATCTCTGGAAAAGAAGGAATTGAATTAGTTGATCTCAGGTTCGTAGTTATTGATATTTATTGCCATATAAAGTTGCTTGGGTGTTCATATTAGCAGTAATGGTAACAGTAAAGGAAGAACATTGTGGTTGGTTCACATTGGTGCTCTTACCCCTTCGTAACGTATAGCAAGATGGCTGCGCAATGCATTGTGGGTTTAAAATCACAGATGTAAACTTAAGTTCCTACTTCAAAATTGATTTTGAAAGTAGGAAGTAATGTAAATTAAGAAATTACGGCAACCTATAAGAAGACAGCTGCTTCTTACAAGAAAAACGATGGAATGAGAAATTACGTGATTGGTCAGGATTTATTATTATTTACTGTCTACAAATAGTGTGAACAAAACCATCAGTTGCGTTAAATTTTTGTATGTTGCGTTATGTTACGCTTAATGAAAACTAACCATTATGGAAGGGAAATATACTACTTGTTGTTACTGCTAGTGTAACACAATGGAAACCCTAATGTTTCGCATACCAAGAATGACTTCCACATTTATTCATATAAGGTTAGGTTCACACTTGTGTTCACACTTGTGTTCACACTAGATGTAATGTAGAATTTAAAGGTGTGGAGGAAAGGAAGGTAAAGAAAATTGTTTTCAGATTATAGTTTTGGCAGCAATCACTAAGAGCTTTTACTGCTACTTTCTTGCTTCCTGCTGATTCATTATCTTCCTTTCATTTCTGAATGCAGCATTTCTAATTTACATTCTACTTAAAGGGTTTATGACGTCAAAGATTTTATACCTGAATAATTTTCCCCATTCCTTAAAATGACCTAAATGATTTTTATTTATTTTTTAAAGTTGTTAGAACACGTTTAAAAAAATCATTTTGTATCCCGCTAAGCTTTTTTTAGCTTGGCGAGGGACATTGTTGGCCACTACTGGCAAGGCGCTGTTTCTGACATCACAGTTGGTATTCCCAATGTTAACTGACGTTACAACTGGTAACAATCTCGCAAATTCTCGATTTGGTCTCGCTTTTATCTCTCACTTTTTCATATTGTCATCTGCTCGCTTTTACAACTTCAGCATTGGGTTTTAAACTTTTAATATTTTTTTTTAAATTTCTGAAAAGCATTTGATTTTTAACGAAAAATAATTTCAGAAATGAAAATATAAGGCCGAGTGAAGTATGTGAGCAAAATGCCAATTAGGTTTAGCCAAAAGATCGAAATGTTAATGTTCTTTGTGTTAGCAATAATTTTTTATAGAATTATTTATGTTTTTGTTGTAATTATAGTCTTAAAAAGTGTTTATCAACAAGCTGATTTGTATAGATTATTTCTACCTCTGCAGCTTTGCATGCGTAGTGGTAGTGCACTTATCCAGTGATACAAATACAGCAAGCCGCGTTTTTGCATTGTCTTTTGTTCGATTCTTTTAGTGAATCCAATTACTGGGCTATTATAGTAATAAAAATAACATATTTTTTGAACCATTTTATAATTTTTATCGATAGGACATATAAGTTGTGAAATATTAGAATAAATTGAATTTTTTATTTGCCGGAAATCCTGAATAGGGTATTAAATAGGTCGTAAGACCCCTCTATGCCCACTTTTTTTATGCACACGGCCTCAATTTTTTTACAAGGTAGTAAAAGTGGAGGGAATTGCCCCATGAATCGGTTTTTATTCAGTTTTTTATTTATTTATTTATTATCCTCTTATTCATCACCCATCCACTATACAAACCCTGATGTATTGTACTTACAAGTGTTTTTTGTTTGGGGAATGGTGTGGTGGTTCTATAATCATTGATTTGTATTAAAATTTCCAAATAGTACAAAGTTCTTATGGCTCAAATTTTGTATATCGAGCAATATCCTGCTTTTGTTGAATAATTTAAATTTTACTCATTGACATATAAACTTGTTGTTATTATTCAGGTACTCAAAAAAGTAACTCGTTACTTGTAATGATTTTCAAAATTTAAAATAAGTTTTTCATTTTTATTTTGTTTTCACACTTCTAAATTGACAAAAATTCAATGCAAGTGGTCAAAAATATAATAATATGGAATTACGACCACCTGTGATAAGAGATGTAATGATGAGTGATGTGACCACCTATTATGTTTGACAAATCAAAATAGTCTACTGAATGAAGAAAATGCTGTATAGTCAAAAAGTCTTCTGAAGCTACTCTGTTAACATACATTTACCTACAAAAATGTATGTTAAGGGTCCTAAAATGTTATCAAGGGCTTTGGAAAGTTTTGGATTCAAGATGTTTCCATTATTTCAAATTATCCTACTTTGTTGCTATTGTGTGTGGTAATGACTTTTATGATTCAGTTTTGTTATTAATTGGATTTAATATTTAAGATGTGGGTTGGTGACTAATGACCTACTTACTTCACTTTTTTCCCTACACTTTCTCAATGTGAGGGCAAATCAGAAAAGTCTTTTTAGGTCACTATGTTAATGGGTCTTTATACAAGGGCACCAGATGCAAAAAAAAACAAAACAAAACACGTTTTTTTTGGTTTATTATCTGATGATTGACTGATTGATTGATTATTAATTGATTTTATTTAATTTTAAAGGAAATTTCTTAGCGGACATCCCAAAATGTACTTTCTAGGATTGGTGCAAACCAATGTCTGTTGTGATTCAATGTTCACAGATTCATTACATGTACTTTATAATAAAAATTTAACGGTAAAGTATTTTCTTTTTAATGAGAAAAATATTAAAACCTAAAATTGTCTATTTTTGAATTTCTAGGTAACTGGGAGTGGAAATGAAAATCAAATTTTGGAAGCTCTTCGCAGGTATCCGTACCGGGTACTTTATACCCTGAAATCATTGTACTATCTCTTTCCGCTGACACAAACGTATGCGGAACTAAGATTAGATGTACTAAAAGTAAGTTATGACCAGAAGTCTCTCAAAAAGCATTGAGTGATAATTTCAGTGATAATTTCGACCAATGGGAGTTTGGTTACACTGATAGTGTAGCATGTTGGTGTACTATCACCTTGAGTAAAATCACTCCTTTACTGTTTATTGATTTTAAAAATTTTCATATCGAATAACATTCCAGATCGGGCGATTATTGTAGTAGTACGCGCATATTTTGAGAGCTAAGCTCACTTATGAGTAAAATTAATGTGCAACTACTACAGCAACAATCGCCCTTCCTCTTGTGGCATTATAACTGAGAGTTTATGTACTTCTGCTATGACTCAATAGCTGCATTCAAAATTGAAGTCAAAAGTATCTTTTTCTACTTTTAGTACTTGTGTGACTTATTTTGCATTATTATTGACATAAAAGGCATTTTAAAAGTTTTAAAAGTCCTAAAAGACACTTTCGACTTCAAATTTTGGCGATTAGGTTTGTGTGTCGTCAACTTTAAGTATTGCAGTTTGTTAATTATCAAATATTTTTTAGATGATTTTACCTGGCATGAAAGCACATCCAAAACAATTAGGAATTCAAATGGGAGCTACAGCATGCTTGTATAACTTATGTAAAGGAGAATATGGTCAGAAAATTCACCCGCATCTATTGAAGGTTATTGTGGAATTGACTTTGACTGCTATGGAAAGTTTCCCAACTCATGCGCAACTGCAGAAAAACACACTACTCACTCTGTGCAGTGATAGGATCTTGCAAGAAGTGGTTGGTTTGCTTTTAAAATGAAAAAAATAAAATTATTATTTTAATTGTAAGTTCATTATTTTTTTTTTTTTTTTTTTTAGACTTTTGATAAATTTAGATGCGCACGACTGGTCATGGATTGTTTGTGCATGTTTGACGATTCCTCCATGAATCGTATGTGCGTTGCAATTTGTTCCATTTTAGCAGCCAAAATATCAACTTCGGAAACCTCGAGTTTGGGAGCTAAACCTTGCTACATGAAAAAATTGTTGTCAATTGTAAGAAGTAAAATGGACGAAGGTGTAGTTGACATTACCATGAAATTCACGTTGAGCGCGCTGTGGAATCTAACTGGTACTTGGAAAACTCATAAAGAAATCCAAAATAGAGCGATTATTTGATCACACATCTCCCAAACCATATTAAATGTGGTTTAACATCAAATAATCGCTCTATAAAACCCTTTTTTGTTTTGGATAGTTGAAGTGATTAATATCGGTCCATTTAGATGAATCTCCACAAACCTGTGGCGTATTTCTGAACGAAGGCGGTTTGGAATTGTTTCTGGATGTCATTGAAGTAAGAAAATTCTATATCGATATTTTATATTAATATGAAATAATGTTATTTGTAGACATTTCAAACCAAAAGTGCAGTTGAAACGAAGGTTCTAGGATTAATGGTATTTTTGCAATGCAAATTTAAATGAAATAAAAGAAATAAAATGTTATTTTTTTTATATTTTGCAGAACAATATCGCTGAAGTGAAAGAATTGAGACCGGCTCTTATGATGGAGAATTTCATAGTTGGTCTTAGGTATGAATGATATTTGAATCCAAATTAACAAAAACTATATAACTTCTTTTTCTTAATTAACAGGTCACTTTTGAAGTCCTCCCATATTGATGTAAGTTATTTCGCTGCTGGAATCATTGCGCATTTAGCTAGCGATGGTGCCTGTAATTGGACAGTCACAACAATTTCCCGTGATGACGTCTTAAGGGATTTGGTAAACAAGTATTTAAATATCTATAAAAAAAAATTTAATAATTCATTTCATTAATAGGCTGAAGCTGTTCTGAATTGGGTGACACCTGAAGGGGAAATGGTCGCTTACCGATCCTTCAGTCCGTTTTTTCCTTTGCTTACGTGTTATGAGACCAAGGAAGTGCAGTTATGGGCTGTTTGGGCTGTCCATCATGTGTGCACAAAAAACAGTAAATGGATTCCATTGATTTTTAAAATAAAAAATTGATAATTTAATCGTTTTTGTTTTTATAGCTAAAAGATATTGCCCCATGCTACTTGAAGAAGGCGGAGTGAAGTTGTTGGTGGAGCTTTTATCGTCATTGCAAATCAGTAATGAAGTGAAGGAAATTTGTCTTAAGATCATGGATGTACTACGACGAGAAGGAAATGTGTTTAATTATCAAATTCCTCCAATGGAGGAATGTGTTACCATGTGTTAATATTATATTTTCATGCAAAGAATGCCGTATAAAAAGCTGTAAATAAGATTTTGCAATTTAAACTAGTCAGGTGTAGAATTGTTATTATATTAAATAAAGTATTTGAAATGATGTAAATGATTTTGTGGTTGTAATGTCATTCGGAGGAAAGTAAATTTTAATACTTTCAAATGCGTATTGTTCCACATTTAGTACAAATGTAAAAAAATGTTAATTTTGATGTATTTTTAGTCCTTATTAAGTTTTGGGCCTCGAGTTCGGTATTTATTGCTGAATTATGCTGCCATAGTGTTTTCAAGATTTCTTCGCGTACTGCAATGTGTCTAGAGCAAGAACACTTCTAAAATTGGTTAAAAAAAATATATTAATTGATTTATTTTGTAATTTTTATTTAAAATATTCGCAAAATGCCTCATATGAGTACCTGACATCGTGAAAAAATATCGGAAGACGTGACTTGAATTTTATAGAACTTTAATAGTCTGTATAGCTGCTTAATTCTTGGCATTACAAAATCGAACTGATACCAAGTTCTAGGTATAATTGGGTAAACCTAAAAAGAAATATTATTTATTAAAAAATTAATTAAAATTAATATCAAATAATACTTTTTTATTTGGACGTCTCATCGCAACAATAATTCGTTCCTCAATTTCTCCTATACTTAATGCTTTGGCTATTTGATGCTCAGTAATGATTTCCATCATTTTAACATCTACTCCTAATTTTCTCAATTCGTCAGCTATATCGGGGAGTGAGGAATCCACCAATACCTTAAATTCACTCGGTAAACGCATCTAAAAATAATTATATTTGATGTATTATTAAATGAGGAAATTATTTTTTTATAATTTTTACCTCTGAATGCCGATTTTTTACTTTAGACTTTTTTACTTGTGAATTCTTCATTACTAAGTCCAAATTAACGCCAAAATCATCAGCTCTGCTTCTCATGACGTCATATATTTCCAGCAAACAAAACGCGTCGAGTGATGCGTATAAAATTTGACTTTCGCTCAATGGTCGAACGTCCCAATTGCTGAGTTTTTCCGTTTTGTTCAGTGTTTTCCCGAGCCACATTCCAGCGATGTCGGCCAATCCTCTGCCAGTGCTGCCGTACCGATAAGGAAAAATTTCCGGATGATAAAATTCCAACTGAAAAATAATTTCATTTAATGGATTGATTTTTTGTTCTCTATTTTCGTGTGTTATGTACTTTTTGACATAGTGTGTGAAAATCAAGATGATTTTTTATTTCTCTCGATACTAATTCAAATTCAGGAAGACTTGTACTTAGCATATACAAATCTCCGCCTAATCCAAATCCTAATTTCCAAATACAAAAAAAAATTAAAATTAAATATATTTTGCACTATCGAGTAGTTTTATTTCTTAAGAAATTACCAAGTTTCTTTATGTTTGGATTTGTGAAAATATTGTAAAAATCCTTCCAATGCTTCGTCATTTCATTCGAGAAATGTATTTTTAAAAGGGCTTTAAAATCGACTATAAATATTTGGTCTCTAGTTGCAATTTGAATTATTGACAACCTAAAAGTAAAAAAATAAATTAATTAATATAAACAAATTTGTTAGAAATTATAACTAAATAAACACTAATAACATACATTGCGTTTCTTACTGCTTTCCATTCAGTATCACAGCCTATAACATCAGAACCCTAGTTTTAATCCCAAAAAAATTAATTTTACAATAAAAACATACATATTCAAATTAATACCCGAAGTACATCCAACATAATATTAAATTTATGTTTACTAGCAACATAAACAATTGAACTGCGAGGCAATGGAAGTTCAAATTCAATGTAACTCTTTCTGAAGCAAAATAACATTAAAACAAATATAATTTAAAAAAAAAAACTCTTTAACCTATTTCTCTCTGCAAGTGCATGTTGCAATGCATCTGCAAGTTGATTAGTGGGCACTTCATATTTGATTGCATACTTTACAGCAGACGTTAAATCATTATAAGGGTCTACCAATAGCCAACATAATTCAAATTGTAGTTCGACATTATCTCGTACAAGTGTCTGTAAAAAGAAAAGAACTAATTATCATTTAAATTGTGATATACTGTAAATTCAATTTATACGTCAATCTTTTCATCCCAAGCATCATTTTCGATGTTTTCTTCTGTGTATTTCTTGCGTAGAAGATCATTTAAGGTTCCAGTGTGGTTATCATGTGAGATATTAAGACAATTGTCCACTGGTGTGTTGTGTAACTTCAAAAATCGAGTATTTAATTTTTTTAGTGCTCTTGGATGCCACTTTCCATGCTTTGATTGCAGAGTTTGTAAAGTTCTTGAAAGAAATTTATTTGTTTGTTGTTATTTATCATTGCAAGGGATTACGGTATACCTAATCCTCAATGGTGGAGTTAGAATGCTTTGAATGCGCTGTAAAAGAATTTTTCCTTCGTTTTTGCAAACTATTGATATCATGTTGTTTCAAAATTTAAAATTTATCGCCAACTGCTGGTGAAATTATAAAGTACTTCAGTTAGCGCCTACTGGTGTCCAGTATTGGCAAAGCTTTTTAAAGAGTGCTGCAGGAAAGCTAAGCCCAATAAATAAGCTCAAATGCTTCAGTTTTTCATTTCATAAATCATAAAAATAAAAATTTATTATAAAATTGTCTTCTGATGATTATGGCGTCCAATTAAACTTCCAAAATAACAAAAAATATTTTTATAAAAAAAAAAAAACCGTATAGTTGTCAGTACAAGATCAGCAGTTCATATTAAATTTTATATTTTCTGTTAGTGCTAAATTCGTGCCGATTTGTGCCGTTAAAAATTAGCATTCGCGCCGTAACAGAAAAAAAAGTTATTCACAATTGAATATCACATGTTATTACATACAGTATTACATGTGCAAACATTCATCTGTCGATAACTTTGTTTTTTACGGAACGAATGGTAATTTTTACAGCATAAATCGGCACGAAATCAGCACTAACAAAAAATATAAATTTTAATATGAACTGCTGATCTTGTACTGCCAACTACTAGTATACGGTTTTAATTTTTTTTATAAAAATATTTTTTGTTATTTTGGAAGTTTAATTGGACGCCATAATCATCAGAAGACAATTTTATAATAAATTTTTATGATTTATGAAATAAAAAGCTGAAGCATTTGAGCTTATTTATTGGGCTTAGCTTTCCTGCAGCACTCTTTAAAAAGCTTTGCCAAAAGGGATTGTCCTATATTGTACTGAAAGTATATATTGTGGTATCTTATTTTAATCCTCTAGTTGAGCTGAGTCGAAAATCATTGCTTTGTAGTCCAAAAATGAGCATGCCATTGTTAACAAATGAAAATGCTTGTAAAAAGTTTTAAAATTTATTTTCATTTGGGTTTTTGTATTGTTGCACACATTTTTTGGATACGAAACAATGATTTTTCGATTCGGCTCGACTAGAGGATTAAAATAAGATACCACAATATATACTTTCAGTACAATATAGGTCATTAACCAATGGGAGTTTCGCGCACAAAATGATAGAGTATAGTACATTTTAATAACAAAAACCAATTAAAAAAACAATAAAAAAATTACACAACAAACAAGGTATCTTTAAATACCTACTGTAGTTTTGCAACAACCACATCAAAGGTGCAGCTGTCAAAAATTACATTGACGTGGTTTTAATTTTATTGGCAATTATTGCCTTTCTATTATGTGGCCAATTAACAAAAGCTATAAAGATAATTGTTTTATTTTTTGTTCGCCCACTATAAAAACTCACACTTTTCCACAGATTCTTCACTCTGCACGAGATTATAGAACAAAGATGTTTCTCCTAAAAAAGAAGTCACATGCCTTTCTTCACTCACTCTTACTGCTTGCAGGTAATATTTAATTAGTATTGTTTTTTTTTGCTTTTCAGTGATCAAAAATATTGTCAGACAATTCTAACATTTTTTATTCATATATTTGTTTTTTCCAGTCATCGGATCAGGTTCATCATACAACCTAATCCCAGAAGTGTTTAATGGTGTAAATTCAGCCATTCGTTCCATATTTGGAAATTCCGGTTCCGTTAAAACGTCGTACAGTTCCAGTGAATCATATTCCGCATCGTCCTCTGGTGGAATATCTTCCAGTTCCGGTGTATCATCATCTGGTGGAGGTCTTTCTAGTCAAGGCACTGAATACTACACTGTTAATCCAAAATTTGTTCAATTGATTAACGAAGTTAGAAAATCAACCAAAGTTGTTAAGATCAAATATAAACCCCAACTAGATGGGAAAATACAGGTAACCTTAACTACTGACAAAGGATCGAAGACTTACGACCACATAACAAAAAGCGTATTCGAGTTGTTTGTTAAATTACTCAAAAATCCAACTTTGCAAATCAAAGAAGTAGGAAAAGTTGGTTCACAAGTAAAAATTTCTGTTTCACCTGAACCACCAAAAGCGAAAAATATTATAAAAGTAAAACCGCAATTCTTAGATATTGTCCTAAAATTGCGAAAAGGAGGTTATTCGGTACAAATAGTTCCATCAGGCGACACGTACACAATCACAGTAACTGATAATTCAAATGGCAAAAAGAAAACCTACAAAAACGTACCAGCTGACATTGGTAGCGCTTTTATTCGACTAATTAAGGATCCCGCATTGCAGTATCAAATTTTAGGCAAAACAAAAGATCAAACTATTTTGTTTATTCCTGATTTTAGTGGAAAGCAAACTACCTTAACTGTTAAAGCATTGTTTTTGACGTTGCTTAAAGATGTAAGAAAGCATCCAAAAAATAGAATTCAAATTAAACCTGGATCTGATGGTAAATACGAATTAATTATTTATGATGATAAAAAACATCATAAAACCTACAAGCACATAGAACCGAATTTGCTGTTTGCTTTTATTACACTTATTAAGAACCCTGATTTGCAATTTAAAGTCTCGCCTGCTGATCATGGACAATTCACCATTACTCTTGAAAAAGAATCTGAAGATCTCAATTATGGAACAGATGAGAGTGAAGACGTTTTAGCAATCATAGAAAAGGCAAAGAGTGATCCATCATACAACTTGAGGATTAGTACTGGAACAAATGGTTTGGAGCTTGTAATCACTCATGAGGGCAAAGTACAAAAATATCCATTACCAGCTAAATTTCTGAATGTAATTATTAAAGTGATTCAATCATTTAAGCCTCCAAAAAAAGTGAAGCATAATGGACATACAACTTTTATTTTATCTGATCAAGAAGAAGAAACACCAATAGCAGTAGATATTGAGTTCACTAATTTGATTACATTGATAAGAGAAAATCCCACAGCAAACTTGAAGTTTAAGATAAAACCTACTGACAATGGAAAATATAACATTGTTGTCTTCATTAATGGGAAACCAACAGAGTTGAAAAACCAGTCAGCCGAAGCAATCAAGTTCTTGGTGAAAGTAACAAAAAATCCAACTTTGCCAGTTCACATTGTGCAAGAAAAACCCAAACATAAAGAACCGGAACATGAACATGAGAAACCACATAAAAAAGAAGAAAAACCCAAAGAACAGGAACATGAACATGAGAAACCACTTAGAAAAAAGAGAAGCCCAAGGATAAGCCAATTATTCACGTTATTACAGAAAAGAAACCAGGAAAATCAGATGATACGCCTATTACTACAATACCAAAAAATCAATTAGAACTTATTCAGACAATTAAATCAGCTCCACAGATATCAATTTCTGTTGCTCCAGATGGTCCAAATTTCAAAATCATTGTTACTGATGGTCAAGATACCAAAACTTATCCGGATATAACTCCTGAATTTCTGAGTAAATTGATTACCATTAGAAATCAAAAGAATTTACCACTTGAAATCACACCATCAGATGATCCAAACAAAGTAAACATTAATGTCCCAAATGAAAAACAAACAGATGTTGAAAATATTGATGTAGATATTGATTACCTGCAACCCTTGCAAATAGTTAGGCGTGAACCAGAGACTGAGATTGATGTTAAGCCAGACAATGAAGGCACTTTCACAGTAACTATCAAACCTAAAGATGGAAGCAAACCTCACACTTTGAAGCATGTGCATCCGAATGTCTTACTTTTAATCAGTAAGCTGAAGACAAGTCCCAGTGTGCATGTCACTGTTAAGTCTGACAAACCTGGAAAAATTAAATTGGTAATTCCTAAACACCAATCACAACCTATTCATACTAAACTAACTCCAGAAATACTCGAGTTATTGACGAATATCCGAAAAAAACCAGAACCCAAAGTTTCAATCAAACCAGAAAAACCAGGAACTTATACAATCGTTGTTGAAAATACTGGTAAGCCGAAGAAAGAATATCCACACATCAGCCCCGAGTTGGTTCCAGTTATTGTAAAACTGTACAGTGAACCCACATTGGAATACGAAATCAAACCTGGCAAAGATAATACAATAGAATTTGTTCCATCTGAACCGAGTTCCAACAGTCATCGATACGAAGTAAAACCCGACATTCTAGATATCATTCGAGATATTAAACAAAGTCCAGACACAGAAATCAATGTCAAGCCAAAACCACATCACACTTTCGAAATTGAAACCAAAGAGCCACATCAAAAACCAAAGACTTATCCCCAAGTGGATCAAGAAACGTTAGACTTAATCATCAACTTGAAAAGTCATCCAGATGTTACATTTACTGTTAAACCAACTCCAGGTGGTAACTTTTACATCACCGTACCAAAATCAAATGTCAAAGACGATAATGTTCAAATACCACCAGATGTTCTAAAGTTGATTACACTTATACATTCTCCAAAAGATATTACTCTTAACATCAAGCCACAAAATGATGGAACATTCACTATTGTTGCCAATGATGGTAAAAAAGATTATGATTATCCAAATGTTCCCAAAAGATTATTGCCAATTATCATTAAACTGTATAGAAATCCATACAGAAATTTACAATTGAAACCAACAAGCGACAATCAAATTTATGGCAATGTACCAGAAGATCTACCTAAAACTACTACTGCTGTGGTCAACAAAGAGGATATAAATTTGATCCATCACATTAGAAGACATCCAAACAATGAAATCACTATTAAGCGTGACAGAAAAAATCAACCTGTAATTGATGTTGGTCATGGTCCAGACAAAAAAACATATCTCCATGTTCCTATAAACATTATTAATATTGCCACTAAATTGCTGACTGAACCAAAACTTCCTTTCCATATTTATACTGGCAGAGATGGAAGACATGTCCTGACTCTTCCAATTCGACCCAAAGAGTTAATTGTTCCTGATGTTCCCAAAGATTTGATTGAATTCATTGATAAACATCGCCACAATCCACATCTTGAAGTCGATGTGACCAGTTCCAAAACTCCCAACCAATATGACGTAACGTATCAAGAGCGAAATAAACCACTCAAACATTTTAAAAATCTTGAACCCAAAACTGTTCAATTAATCGTAGAATTGTTTAATACACCATCAACTGAGTATCGCGTTCAACCACAACCAAATGGAAAATTAACAGTTAGACCGTCCAGAGATGACGTACCAACATTTGACGTTTCAATTACTCCAGAAGGACTATTGATACTTGATGACTTCAGAAACCCCAAAATTGACTCTGTTAAAGTGTCACCTGGAACCAAACCAAACACTTACAAAATTGAATTTGACGACCTTCATGACCACAAAAATCCAGTAACAGTGAACGATATCAAACCGCTGTTCATCAACTTTCTTATACGATTATACACAGAACCTAGTCTTCCATTGAGAGCAGCTGTTGATGAAAATGGGCACTTGATTGCAATTACACCAAAAAGAGTTTCTCACAACATTTTCCATGATGTCAGTCCAGAAGTTTTAAATTTTGTGACCAAAACTCCCAAAGATACAAAATTCACTATATTGTCAGATAAAAAAAACCTGATTCTTATACCTTAGAACTTAATGGCAAAAAGTTTCCTCATCTGTCATCTACTACTGTACAATTAGCAACCATCCTGATTTCTCAGCCTGAATTGCATACAAGAATTTTGGATGAAAGGAATGGCAAAATCACAGTTGAAGTTACTTCACACAGACCTAATCTCGTTTTCACAAATGTACATCCAAGTTTTCTTAAAGCTTCATATGTAGCACGTCATAGCCCAGAAGTGGAACTTTCGTTTACCCGAAGACCAAATAATGAAATTGAACTTGCACTTACAAATGGTCCGAATAAGCTGATTGCAGAAAATCTATCACCCATCATTACTCAACTGTTTGTAGCCTTATATAGTAGACCTGATTTCCCCTATAACTTTTATTTGGATGGCGACAATACTGTGACTATGATCATCAGGAAAGACAGCTTGAATCCAATTTTCACTCATGTTAAGCCTGAATTCTTCGACTTTGTCAAGAAAGTAAGACATTCAAAGCTCATCAACATCGTCATAAAACACGATGAAGGTGCATATGAAGTAATAGCAACTACTCACCATGGCGAGCCCAGAACTTTCCAACTGACACCTGAAGAACTTCAATTGCTCGTCCTTTTCGCTACTTATCGAGATTTAGAATTCAAAGAAAACATAGAAAATGACCGACATCTGACCATTCCTGTAGTCCTTAAAGCCCCATCTACAGTCCTGGATTTTGTAAAACTTGCAGCTGCTACAAAAGTCCATTCATATCCAGAATACAAAGAAAAAGATGTTGAAGAACCACGTGATGAAGAGCCACGTCATGAACTGAGACCACATTTAGTTTTTGAGCCAAGAGTTGTTTTGAGGCCAGAATTTACAGGTAGACCTGATTATAGATATCTATTTGACAGAATTTCTAGAGGTTATGCTGGTGAAAAAACAACTAGAGACAAACACCATGGAAGACAAGAAATTGGACATTTTGACCGCCCACGACACCACATCCATAGACATCAAGGACATGAGCTTTATTACAAATTCAAGAAAGAAGGAGCCTATGATGATTGCAAATGTGCCAGAAAACATAGATACACTCCTCAAAGATCCAGAGAATTTTAATTGTATTGTTTTAAAACATTTGATTTAAATAAAGTAGAAAGTAGTCTGTAGAAGCATATATGGCAATTGTGTAATTCTTTTACCCATATCCTAGTCAAGACACTTGACATTGCTTATGACAGCATTAGTCAGCTTTTTTATCGACTCACAATATCATATAATTTTAGCAATGGATTTACTCACCTGATGAAACGTTGTCTGAACTTCTTCTAAAAGTTTAATAAATTTCTCATGGAGATCATTAAACATTCCTATCACTAGTTTGTATTGTTTTAAAACGTTTGACAAGATTTTAATAAAGTAGTTTGTATATGCATAGCAATTGTTTAATTGTTTTAAGTTCTCAAATATACAGGGTGTTCCAAAAGTCCCTTACCTATTTTAAACATGAATAAAAAAAACTAACAACTGTAGGAATTTGAAATTTAAATCAGTGATTCATCAACTCAAAAAGATTTTTGTAGCAAAATTTCAGATTTATTCCAACAATAACTAAAAAGTTACAACAGAAAAACTAAGAGTTAAAGTCACTCATAGACATGCATTGGTTTCGATTTTTATTAAACAAAAAAAACATTGAGACAAGAAGCAATAAACAATAAATAATGTTACTTAATAAACTTCAACATGCTCCCCATTAGTAGCTCCAAGCATATCCAATTGATATTCAATTTTTCTCCAAGTTTGATGCAGCATGTCAACAGCATTGTCATACCAAATTCTTTTTGTTGTGGTCGATCAGTTGGTAACAGTCCTTGCACCATTTGTAACTTGTAGGCATGATAATTAAGTTTCTTGTGAATCATAGATGTAGAGTGGAAAGTGGAATGTTAAGCTGAAGTGAAGCACGTCTGAGTGATGTTCTAGGACTAGGAAACTTCTGACTAACTTCCTCAATATGCTCATCACTTGTACGTGGTAGCCAACTTCTCTTGTAATGTGTTTCATATTGCCCGTTTCCAAAAACCTTTGAGACCATTGTCGAATAGTCTGTTTACATGGAGGCTGTCTCGCATATTGTTGCCTGTAATTTCGTTGCACCATTTTTGTTCTACAAAAATCTAACAATAAAAAAAATCTAACAAGAAACGAATGCATTCCTATAAGTGACTTTAACCTTCAGTTTTTCTGTTGTAACTTTTTAGTTATCGTTGGAATAAATCTGAAATTTTGCTACAAAAATCTTTTTGAGTTGATGAATCACTGATTTAAATTTCAAATTCCTACAGTTGTTAGTTTTTTTTAATTCACGTTTAAAATAGGTAAGGAACTATTGGAACACCCTGAATTACAACATCAGATATTTTATAGCTGAAGAATTTTCGCCGTCCCTTAAAAAGGCCTAAATGATTGTTATTTAAAGTTTTCGGGTCTTCTTTAAAAAAATTATTTTGTATCTAAAACAGCTTATTTGAGCTTGGTGAGGGACATTGTTTCTGTTCACCAAGCGCAAATTCTCGAATTGGTCTCGGTTTTATATCTCACTTTTTCATTTTGTCTGTTGTCTGCTCGTTTTCACAAATTCAGCATTAACCCTTTAATATTTTTCAAAAATGTCTGCCATTTTAAAAAACAATCTTTATGAATTCAGATATTATTTCATTCATTATACATGAAGTTATACATTGTAACGAAGTTACTGGTCTAAAGCTAGATTCACACTGGCAGTGACAGTAGAGAAGTAGCTGCAGTGTGGTGCATTGTGGGACAAAATAGACCAAAAGTAGCAGCAGAGAGAAGTAAAGTAAAGTAGTGTAATGAGCAAACACAAAATCAAGTAAAGCTAGCTTCACATTTGTGTTCACACTTGCAGTGAGAGTAGAGGAGTAGCATTATGGAATTTCTTTCCGGTATATACTGGTTTATACCGGTACCGAAAAACGGGTTTTTTCCTGTTCTTTTGCAGTACCGAACACCGTATTTTAGGCGGTATTGGTACCGGTTTTGTCAGGATGCGCAGAGCCAATCCGATAGCAGCAAATCGCTGCCAGACGGGATGCGCGTACCATTATTTCTTTTTACCTGACCTTTAAGTTTTGATAAAATGCCAAAAAAATATTTTAAAAAAATTAAAAAATGTAGTCATCACAAACCCCAAATACAAAAAAAGCTCACAACAAAACATGGAGCATGAAATGCTCCAATTTCAAATTCCAGTTCACTTTTCCCATGATCTAGCCTAAAGCCTGCGCGGGCTGAACTCACCTTACTAGGTAAAGTGGACTGGAAATAGAAATTGGAGCACTCCAAAGACTGGCTCCATGTTTTGCCACGAGCCACAAAAAAAGGTCTTTGAAATATACTTCTTTTGTTTCAAATAAAGTTTCACTTAAATCATTTTTACTGTTATATAAAACATATTAATTCCAATTATCAGTGAACCAGCACTGAAATGACTTTCTAAGTTAATTAAATATGATGGACCAAAAAATAGAAATTTCGATTTCTTTAATTCCATTACTAAATTACTAATTTTTCATCCGTCACTCAAAAAAAACTGACTATTCACTTACAAACAATAAAAAATTTAGGTAACAAACAGTTCCCCATTCTTTGCTGGTATTTTTACCTGCCGTTCTTGGCTTCTCAATGAGGTCACCTTAACTGTTTTTAATTTTCGATTGATACTGCGATTCATAACTAGGAATAAGTTCAGTGCGTAGATGGATTATAATTTAAAAACAAATTCATGGCGGCATTATATTTTTAGTGATTTGCTAAATTTTTATAATAAAAAAAAAAATACCGAAAAATACCGGTTTTCCAGTTTTGTTTTACACATGTACAAATACCTAAATACTGGTATTTGAATACCGAAATACCGGTAATGGTACGTGCATCGCGTCTGGCAGCAATTTGCTGCTATCGGATTGGCTCTGCGTATTCTGACAAAACCAGTACCAATACCGCCTAAAATACGATATTCGGTACCGCAAAAGAATGGGAAAAAACCGGTTTTTCTGTACTGGTGTATACCGTTAGAGAAACCCTACTGCCCGTGTGAACACAAGTGTGAACCTAGCATAACACCGACTAATGGCCCCAGTCATGATGCTACCTACGTCATGACAACTACACCTGGTGGAGTGAGGGAAGGCAGGAAGTGGCTGAGGCAATCAAGGAGCCACGTGGAAAGCAGTGGAGATAGGACAGCCAGCCATGACAGTCATGTTGTGGCACATGTCCCTCCTCTCCATGTTATTTCCTGTGAAGTCCGGTATGTTGCTTATACAACCACTACCTCCATTAGTAGCTGTCGCTAATGACCTCTCTGTCCATGCTAAGTGCAAGTGGTCCGCGGGTCAAGTATTGGTCAAGCGTACCTTAGTGGTACTGTTAGAAAACGGTGCACCAACTATTAAAGACAACTATTAAAAGCTAAACCCAAATTAATACGGTCTGTTTCTTATTTTCTTGTGACTTGGGCATCCAGCACCTCCTTTCACAGCCCCATGTGAAGGTCCTGCATCCCACCCCAATCACAACATTGTTATAGAATGTTTTCAACATAGGTACTTTACGTGTCAATTTAAAATTTAAATAAATTAAAAAATTTTCTTCTTTTTTTAAAATAAATAAATAAAAAAAATAAAAATAAAAAAAACAAAAAAACTATCATTTTATCAAACGGTGGCGCCACTCCCTTTACACATAACTACACGTTGCTGAAGTTGCATCATCTCAGTCAAGCCGGTGAATCTCCACGTTTCCAGTTCAAAAATAATCATCACACACTGAAATCCAGGCAAGACCTTTTTTTATTAATTCCTTCACAGAAAAATGTTATCAATGTTTATTTTCCTTTTCCAAATATCAACTCAGGTGCCAAATGATTACCTTCCTTCCCTGTTAGATTTTTCAGAACTGGTTTTCCCAGGGTTAAAACTTAACAAGAATTGAAATGTAATTGTATACACAGAATAGGAAGTGATTACTTCCCAGCAGCGCCGGGGAAAAACAAGCTTTGAAATATAAGATATAAAAAGCCAACATTTATTCTCATCTCTTGTTCCAATTTTGTCGAGTCAAGCTTGTCAAACTGTTTTTCTCATTGTTCAATTTACTCTTTACCTGTTTTCTAGATTTTTTTAACAATGAATTCGGTAGATAAGAAACTTGTTATTCTGGCCTACAGTGGAGGCTTGGACACTTCTTGTATTCTTGTTTGGCTACAAGAGCAAGGCTATGATGTCATTGCTTACATGGTAAATATAATTGAATAATATAGAGTTATTAGACTTTCTTATTAAGTCACTTTTTTAGGCCAATATTGGCCAGGAGGAGGATTTTAAAGAAAGCAAGGCAAAAGCTATGAAGTTAGGAGCGAAGAAAGTAAGTTTATTTACATTCTATGGTTAGAATTTGTTATCTTTTATTATGATAATAGTAATTGCCCATGTAAAGATTAAAGGGTATTTGTGAAGAGTGAGGTCATGATTCATGGTATCTTACGTATTGATTTATTGATGCCCTTGGATAGGGAGAACAGCAAACTACTCAATTTGTGTAGAAAAAAGACTCAAAAGAGAGTAAAATTATAATTATGGATCTAATTAGTTAACTCCCATTAATTAATGTAATGAGTAAATGACCTATGCATTGTACTGAAAGTATATATATTGTAGTATCTTATTTTATTCCTCTAGTTGAGTTGAGTCTAAAAATCATTGTTTTGTAGTCCAAAAATGTGCGTGCCATTGTTAACAAACGAAAACGCTTGTAAAATATTTTTAAAAATTATTTACATTTGGCATTTCGTGCGCGAAACTCCCATTGGTCAATAACCTATATTGTACTGAAAGTATATATTGTGGTATGTTATTTTAATCCTCTAGTTGAGCTAAGTCGAAAAATCATTGTTTTGTAGTCCAAAATATGCAAGCCATTGTTAACAAATGAAAATGCTTATAAAATATTTTAAAAAATTATCCACATTTGGGTTTTTGTGTTGTTGCGCACAATTTTTGGCTACGAAACAATGATTTTTCGACTCGGATCTTATATATTATTTGTTGATTGCTGAATTGCATAGCATTTTTTTTTCAAAATATAGATACCAAAAAATGAACCGGTGTTCATTTTTGTGTAGTTGGTTATTTGTGGTGTTTTTATTTGCTCGAAAAGTGCATATAGAAGCATGGAAGACAATTGTTAAAACAAAACAAAAACAAAAAAAAAAAACAATAAATATGTTGTTATATGCTGTTGTATGCTGTTACGTATATGCTGTTGTATGCTGTTATATGCTGTTGTATGCTGTTATATGCTGTTGTATGCTGTTATATGCTGTTGTATGCTGTTATATGCTGTTGTATGCTGTTACATGCTGATACAACAACACTAGGTGGGTTCAATTTGATTTAGAGAAATTAACTTAGTTGACTTAAACTCATTACATGTGACGTTTTGGACGTCATAGTTAAGGCAAATGACTCGCTTAAGGTAATTAATCTCACTTAAGTTGCGTTCAATATTGCCTGAATAAAATTCTTAAGTGTGTAGTTGGCTTAAAGTGGCAGGATATGATGTATTTGACGATCATCTAAAACCTCCTTCTTTAGACATCTTTACTTAAGATACGAATTGAGTAACTTAAGTAAAGATGTCTAAAGTAAGAGGTTTCAGATGAATATGACGTCAAACAAATACATCACATTCTGCTACTTTAAGTTAACTACACACTTAAGAATTTTATTCAGGCAATATTGAACGTAACTTAAGTGAGATTAATTACCTTAAGCAAGTCATTTGCCATAACTATGACGTCCAAAACGTCACATGTAATGAGTTTAAGTCAACTTAGCAGTTAAGTCAACTAAGTTAATGTCTCTAATAAATCAAATTGAACGCACCTACTGTGTTTGTTTGCATTAAGTATTCCTAGACTTAAGGCAAGTTAGGACAAATGTTGTCTAGCCTGCGAACGTGGTACTGTATTAGGGGGCATTACCTAAGTTATTTTACCAATATTTCCAATAACTAAAATGAGAAACAAATGTGCAAGATGTGCAAAATATGATATAAAAAATAAAATAATAAAAATATAAAAATAATAATAATAATAATAATAATAATAATAATAATAATAATAATAATAATAATAATAATAATAATAATAATAAATGAGCAACAAATAAAAAAGTGTATAAGGAAACAGAATTTTTGCAAAAATCCTAATAAATTCGTTTTAAAGTATAAAAAAAAAAGAAATATGTAAATGTAAATTTTAAAACTTTCTAACTGAAGGATAAAACGTCGAAATCAATATGACCTTTATTTATTACATTGTATCATTTCACTAACTTGTAAGTTGCAAATAAAATTATATTTTCATGAAGATTGACACTGATAAGTGAATCTTCAAGTTTTTGAAAGTCTTTGAGAAATATGATTAAAATTACAAGATAAGTGTAATGCATCAAAATTGAAGTTTGACATGAGAGCGTAATTTTCCAAAATCCAAATATTCAATTTTAAACCACATGACAATTATTCCCAATTGTATTAGAAACAATAAATGATGTTAACTAGTGGTTTGTCCAAAATCTCAAATATTTTGCTTCATATCTTAGCAAAATTGTAATTTTGTTTTACTCAAATTTATTGATAATTTGATTTAATCAGTCAATTTGAATTGATTTTTTTACAGATTGTTGTTGAAGATTTACGAAAATCTTTTGTAGAAGAATACGTTTGGCCTGCTATTCAAGCAGGACTCATTTACGAAGATCGGTACTTATTGGGAACATCATTAGCACGTCCCTGCATTTCAAAAAGTCTAGTACAAGTTGCTAAGAAGGAAAAAGCTGCCTACATTGCACATGGGGCAACAGGAAAAGGCAACGACCAAGTGCGATTTGAGCTCAGCTGTTTTTCACTTTATCCAGAAGTGGAAATCATTGCACCATGGAGATTGCCTGAATTTTATCAACGCTTTCCAGGTCGCAAGGAGTTATTTGCATATGCTGAGGTTCGTTTTTTAGCTAATTTATGAATATTCTTAAGTTTAGAAACAAAAATTTAATC
This sequence comes from Strigamia maritima, assembly GCA_000239455.1. Lineage (NCBI taxonomy): Eukaryota > Metazoa > Arthropoda > Chilopoda > Geophilomorpha > Linotaeniidae > Strigamia > Strigamia maritima. Next base: position 52,524 of record JH431855.1, on the reverse strand, counting down.
AGTAAATTCTATATCAAATCTTTGATCAATCTGGGCAAAAGGGCGTTATTTTCCTGTTTGTTGTTGGTAAACACCAGGAAATGTGGTTATATTTCTAGAAATGTGTAATTAAGAGTTTCTAGAATATCACTTAGATTTGGATATTTTTTTCAATTTTTTTATTTTTATTTTTTAGGAATAAATAATAAATAATTTAAAAATTGTTTAGATAACATTACGTAATGGTGTTGCAATCAATTTTCTTTGACGTTCAGATAAAAAGATATATTTTGCAAATATTAGTCGCTTTTTCAAGATAAAATTGCTGAATGTCAAGAAATGCATAGAAATTTTTCCCAAACTAAAAATTATTTCCGTTTTGAAAATAAAAAATGTGAACTTCAAATTACAAAGAAAAAAAATAATATATATATATATACATATACTGTGTATATATATATATTTTTTTATAAACAATTTTTTTTTAATTTCTAGAAAAATTTTATACCATTGCCAGTAACACCAAAAAGCCCATGGAGCACAGATGCCAATTTAATGCATATAAGGTAAGCAGAGAACAACAGTAGTATATCCAAAGGAAGGGGTTGGAAAGGGACATATATTCTGAATCAAAAATTCTTGTTTTCTGCTATAACTGAATATGTTTTAAATATTTTGTAATTTCTTAGTTATGAAGCTGGTATTCTTGAAAATCCAGCAACTTCACCACCAGAGACGCTGTACAGTATGACTAAAGATCCGAAAAATGGACCAAACAATCCTGATATACTGGAAATTGATTTTAAAAAAGGTTTGCCTGTGAAAGTTACAAATTTACTAGACAACACTGTAAAGGAAGATCCTCTAGACTTATTCCTTTACTTAAATGAAGTTGGGTGAGCAATTGAAAGTGAGTAAATGTTGCTTGAATTAAAAGATGATAAAATAATTCCAGGGGCCATCATGGCGTAGGTAGAATTGATGTAGTTGAGAATCGATTCATTGGCCTAAAATCACGAGGTAAAAAATTTAAAATATCAAATTATTTCAAAAGAATATATCTATACTTTATAATTTATTGAAGGAATTTATGAAACTCCTGGAGGAACAATTCTTCATCATGCCCATTTGGATTTGGAAGTTTTCGCCATGGACAGAGTAAGTATACTGTATGCATATAAAGTGAAATTTTTATTTGTGCCTATGTTTAAATTGATAGACTTCGAACCCAGCTGCTATTTATGCAGTATATGCCTGCATAAATAGATTTTTAAACATGTGTAATGGTTAGTTCACATTGGTGTTCACACCACTCTGTAAAGTAACGCAAGATGGCTGTGCAATGCATTGTGGGAATCACAGCCGTTTGTAATGTTCCTAGGTTTTGATTTTGAAGTAGGAAGTAACGTAACTAAGAAATTAAGGCAACCAATGAGAAGACAGTGCTTCTCGCATGAAAAACGAGATAAAATGAGAATTTGCATAGTGAAAAATCCATACGTTACTTTCGTTAAGTTAAATTTTTGTAAGTTACGTTCAATGTGAACTAACCATAAGAGATTTACACTTCCACATATCATTTTAAATGTGCAAGGTACACACATACAGTGCCTGTGTAAATTAGAGTCACATGATCATCAAAAGATCACATTTCCAAACTCTATTTCCAACAAATTGCAAGAAACTCTCATCGGCTTTTCCCAGCAATTGTTTAATGCACTTAATAAAGTAATTCGAAAAATGACCATAAACGAACATAAACGAACATAAACGAACATAAAGGGAAAAAAAATACCATAATCGACCATTTATGGTAGTTTTTGTATTAATATGCAAGCAAACAGGCTCTAGCCAATGGGAGTTTCTTGCAATGTGTTAGAAACAGAGTTTAGCAAAGTGATAGCTTCTAAAAGCTTCATTTACAAAGTTTACATGATCACTCTTTTCCGGAAATTGACATCAAAGTTGAAAAATTCACTCTCACTTGGTAAATGATGACATCATTTTTTGGAAAAGGGTGTTCATGTAAATTGTCTGATATTCAACTTCCAACACAATTTAATGTATCTAATTTCATTTGAAAAAATGATGCACCTATGTGTACGGGATGAGTTTAACATGTGTAAATACTTTTCGAACACAGTTAATGTATAATTAATCATTTTTTAATTTTTTTAGGAAGTTCGTAAAATTAAGCAACAACTCATGGTCCGTTTTTCTGAAATGGTATACAATGGTAATAATAAATTTTGATTATATATATATATATTTTAAATAAAAATATTTGATTATAGGATTTTGGTACAGTCCAGAAAGCGACTATATTCGGTCATGCATTGAAGCAAGCCAAGGCTGTGTGACAGGGACCGTTAAAATCTCCTTATTCAAGGGCCATGTGTCGATATTAGGTCGTTACGCTGAAAATTCATTGTACAATGAAGAACTTGTCAGCATGGATGTACAAGGCCAGTTTGATCCTAAAGATACAACTGGATTCATTAAAATCAGCTCAATCAGGTTAGTATGGTGTGATCCACAGATCTAATACCATGTGAATACTTAAGAAGCAAAATCACAATTTTTAAAATAATAATTAACAATAACTATCAGTTATAATACCACAAGAAAAAGGGCGATTGTTGCTGTAGTCGTTCGCGCACGAATTTTCCTGCGTGGTAAGATCAAGATTGAGCTTATCTGTCAGGAAAATGAGTGCCATAATATGAAAATTTTTAAGTATAAAATTTTTAAAAATAAAATCATTAAATTAGAGCAAGCGGAGCGATTTTAACAATGGATTGTTTCATTGTTAAATTTCGACCAATGGGAGGCTGATTACACTGATAGTATAGCATGCGAGATCTTGAGATGGTATTCGATATGAGAATTTTTAAATTAGAGCAAAGGAGCGAATTTAACAATGGTCTAGGTGATAAGTTAATAAGGAAGTTCCTGCTGTGCTTGCTACAGAATTGTACCTAATAAATTTGCTTCGTTTTAGGTTGAAAGAATACAACAGAGTAAAAAGCAACAAGACAACTTTGTGAAAGTCTATTATAATTTGTATTATCCCTTAAAAAATGTTGAAATAAAAGATATAAATTTATAATATGGCAGTTGACAGGTTATTTTTTTAATTTTGATATCCTTCTTTTTTTAAGGTGGCAACACCAATAACTTTGTTCAATTGGTTTATTAAAGTAAACTTCAAAAAAAGGAATTGCTTCGAATTTGACTAGTTGGCATCAAATATAATGCAAATAAATATACGGGCAATAATTTTTGTCAGTTTCTTACTATTGCACTTCTACTTACAGCAAGTGGAAATTTATTCATGTGGAGAGACCCCATTAGTGTAAACTGTATTATGTTAAAAGTTATTTTAGAGAAACCAGATTTTTTTTTTTAATAAATTGGTCTTTTCTGCATGTTTTCTGGCTGCAATTGTGCAGATGGTTTTTTTCAGTTTTTCTAAAAAAATTATAGAAAAATCTTTTCTTTAGTATATTACAAGACCAATTAGACCATAAACTTACTGTCAATCGTCAAAGTTAAATTGTTGCAACACTGTTATGACTTTAAAATAATTTTTATTGAATTCCATGCGGTGTCATTGCTTTAAATTCAAACATTTGCACAATTTTTTGCCATTCAAATCTATAATGTTGTTGCCCGATAGGTAACAAAAACACGCACTTAATTCATATTGTGTCGTTTGAATGTATTCACATATAGTAGGATACGATTTTAATGAGTTAGGGATGATTAACGTCTTGACTTGTTCTGCTTCCCCGCTTGCAGAAGAAAATTCGACCATGCAATTTGCATTCTCGAACTGAAACTATGAATCAAAATGTTTGTGCAGACAAAGCACATGGTAATGTACAGGTCTCTTTTCTTTATTTATATTCTTATACAGAAGAGCGAACCGAGCAAGTCCTTTTTAATCAGTTTTGTTTTCTGGGTTCTGAAATTTGATGTGCAGTTTTGAACAATTACTAAGTTTACATGAACACGCTTTTCTGGAAAATGACATCATCATTTATCAAGTGTAAAAGTGGAAACTAGAGTGAATACTCTATTTTTTACTTTTCCAGTTGAGAATTGATGGCGTCATTTTCCAGAAAAGTGTGTTCATGTAACTTTTGTAATTGTTTGATGGAACTTTTTCAAGTTTTGCAGGAAGATATATATGGTACCTACATTACCAAGTCTTACTTTGTTGGCTAACGCCATCAAATAATAAACCCCAATTTTATTTAAAGCTTACCGTGGTTTTAGTTTCTATAGTCAGAAAAATTGCAGTGGCATGTCATCGTCACAAATTACTTTAAATAGTACCTATTAAATCTGTGGTGCACTATCGAATCGCTCGTCGCGGATATGGACATTAGGGCTTTAGGGTTCCATTTATCTACAGAACATGAACAACATAATTAGAGATTGTGTTTTATGCTTGTAATCAATCAAGGGGTTACTTATGTAATTGTCACCTGCAGTTTGTTTTGGTCAGTTAATGGCGCCACAACATCACAACTCCTGATTGGCCAGTAAACACAATAACCACAATTAGTCTAAACCAAAATCGAAATATTTCTTGCCCTAATATTTTCTCCATTTCATTATCTTTCATCATTTCATCATTTCATCGATCTCATCGATCTCACATCATACAATAAATACATAAAATACCAAATATTCCATTAGAATAGGTCGCCCCCTGATGTCAAACTGAAAAAATAATTTAGCGAAAGTTTAGAGGTAAAATTAACAAACCTGTTTGTTACCCACATTATTATTTCCCTTAGATATCCTCACTTTCATTTTGAGTACATAATCTAATCATTTTATTTAATTTACGGCATATATTATTTCGTGGCTTTATATATTTCGACCTTTTGTCTACCTCTACAGGCGTGAAAATTCCGGCCTGGCATTTAATGCATGTCATGGTTATGTTTACCGTCTTGATTTCGTTGTCTTTCCGCTAAGAAGTAGAATAAAGGGTTGGGAGATTTCTTACCAAATATTCTATTAGACTGGACACTATTTTAAACACGGAAAGGTATGTATGGAACACGTAAAAAAAAAATTGAAAACGAATGAAAATTTGATTTTTTTCCCTAGGTTTTTTTGATATAAAATAGGAAATACAAATGTACGGATTTGAAGGAGAATTCAGAAGACGACCGCAGCAATCGTTTGCAGGGGCAAGTAAAAAGGTAAATTTAGTGTTTTTATCATATATATGTATATATATCAAAAATATGGAATTTTTAGTTTTGATTAATTTTTTATTAATTTATAGGAAAAACGTGATGAATTTCTTCAGAGAAAATACGAAGAAAGACAAAAGCGCGAAGTAAATAACGGTTAGATGTTTATTTAAGTGATTAATAATTTGTTATATTTTAAAAGGAATCACGCAAAAGAACTCATGCCGCTATTTGTATCCAGTCTTACATTCGAGGGGTATTAACGAGGCACAAACAAGTGAGTTTTGTTGATTTGGGTGTTTGTTTGATGTTAAATTTGGTTTATTTGTTTTTATTAGTGGAAATTAGAGCAAAAGTTATTCATTGATTTGCAACGAAATGTCGGGCAACAACTAGTAGATGAAGAGACGTTAGAAAAAATGATCCGTGGGTTGCTTTTCTTTTATCAAGAAAGAGAAGACGCTGCAAGATTGGTAAAATTTATTTTTATTTGTTTCTTTGATGAATCATTTTGTTCAATATGTCCGCCATTATTACAAAAATAAACACATAAAGTCAATTCAAGTAATTTTTTTGTAAATAATAGCGAAATTAGTGAAAAATTATGAAAAATTCAATGTTAAAAATGGGGAATGGAAACATTTCTCGTAAATTCGACTGAAAAGCGATTTATTTTTTTAGTTATGGATGCAGCAAGTACTTTTAAAACATAAGGACATCATTGCTGAGTTTATGTGCAACAAATCTTTAATATGGGCGTTAAGGGTGAAAAAACTGCTTCACATTTCTTTACGGTAAATTTAGAATAAAATTTTGGATTATTTTATTTATTTTTTTTGTTTTAATTATTGGTTATTTTTTAGATACTTATTTCACATTGCTAATACAAATGCACCAATTGCTTTGCCAATGAGGACGATTGAAGTATTCACCAGTAATGATACATACAAGAAAAGTAGCAGCCAACAACAAATAAATATACTCCTGTCTCAAATATTTACATTTCTCATTAGAAAAGGTATGTTTGAACCTTATTTGAATTTTTTATAAAGAATATAAACACAAATTGAATGCAATTTATATTTTTCACAGGTTTCTACACGTATTTATACTTACTAGTCAATGAAAAGGTGCCAAAAAGCTTAGAAAAATCTTCAAACCCTCCTACAGAGTTGGCAAAAAGTTTATTTTTGCTCATGATACAACCTATAGAATTAATTTCTGTTGTACCTGATTATAATTACAGGTAAAATTTTATAAAGTTACTTATTTTCGATTTTGTTTACCACTATTTTCGATCTTTTCGCTTACAGAAAGACAGTTCTCAGTAGCCTATGCGCGGAATTCTTTTGCAAACCCTACACTGAACAAATTTCATGTTTTATTATTCCCGCACTTATCAACAAAATGACTAATTTTCCTTTTGGGACTCTGTTAGAAGTGCTATTAGATATGGATACGAACTCCGAGGAACCGGTGTTGTGTGTTCCGAGTACCGCATATTTATTCAATCTAATTTTGCAATTAGCATCTCAACATTTGGGTAATTTGTCATTTAATTTATTTAGTGGTATTTAATTAACATTTTAATTATTATTTTTTTTTTATTGTAGGTAGTTTGAATGAAAAAGGATTACAACAATATTTGCAAGTATTGTTCTGTTTACGGCAAAGCATTCACACGATTGAACCGTTTGACAGCGATTCGTCCGATTCTGAGGATGAGGACGACTATGCTGAACCTAAATTACCGGAAGTTGTTGAATCCAATGCTAGATTTCAGTACACGGTCGAAGAAATTGTCAGTATAATAAATGAGCCTTGGCACGTTCAGTTTTTGTTGTCGGTTTTGGATCATGGAGTTGAATTGCAACATTTTTATAACTTGAAACTTTTGTCGTACATTTGTTACGAATTGTTGATTCATCAGAAAATGTCCATGAATGAATACAAGTAATGAGCTTTGTGTTTAAATTTGATTACAGTTATTTATAATGGAATTGTTATGATTTTATTTAGGTTATTATATACAATGGCGTTTACTCCCAAGTTCTTAAAGAGTCTTTGGATGGCAATTGGAAATGCCACCACCGAGTCTGTTTTTGGGTTGGTATTTTACATTTTTTTCACTTATTTTCACAAATTTTTTGTGCATGTTTTTTATATTTTCTCATATTTACATATTTTTTTTTTACAGTTTTTTATTGTTTTTCACTTATTTTGAATATTATTTTTTTGATTTTTTGTGTAACATATTTTTATTTAACTAGATTTGGAACGCCTTGCCTACAAATGCTTGCAGGAGGCCTCTTTATGCGTTTAGAAGAAACATTGAAATTCGTGCCTTTGCTCTCACTATTTTGCTGTTTATTCAGCTACATGTTACACACCTTGCACGATTCAGAATTATACGTCAGTTCACCAGGTACCATCGACCCACTTAAAAACCAACTCAAACTAATCGCTTAATGACAAGCTCTTAATTTTCATTCTTTAGATGGTGGCCAGTCAAGCTCTATGCCATTCACAGTCGCCGAAATCGTAATGATGAGTCTTTCTCTGCGCGATGTTTGCTTAGGGTTAGTGGAACTTGAGTTACCCGATGCACCGCGAGCGAGCGTGCCACAAGAATATCGGCAAGCTATGGATAGCGTTAGCTCGAACAGCAGCATTTCCACCACTGAATTCGTCATAGTTCAAACCAAAATGCTCTCACATTTATTCAAGGTAAAAATACATAAAATAATAAAAAATAACATATAATGAAATAAATATTTTATTTTTTTTTTCTCAACAGGTGGTCGTGAATTTAGTGCGGCAATTGCATACTCGTGACAGCCGTCAATCATTTTGCCCAAAAAATCATTGGATTTCAAGCAGAGTTAGCATTCCGGTAGAGAAACCGTTGAATATAAACGTGAGACGTGGACGTATGTTTCGACCATTTTTCGGCTTGCGAGCGTTCACTAGAGATAGAATGGGTACTTGAAATTGATTTATTGTACGGAATTTTTATAAATGTTTTCATTTTATTGTTTGTTTTAGAGGAAGGCCCGCCTTTATCGGTCATCGAGCTAAGGAAAATTACGATTTTACGAGAATTATCGTTTGTCGTGCCATTCGAAGACAGAGTCATGGTGAATTGATAGTAAAAAGGTAATTTTTTTTTTTTTATTAATTAGATTTTATTTTTAACAGATTTTACAACAACTTATCAATAAGGATAAATTAGAAAACCAGGGCGAATTGACCAATTTTTTAGCCGGGCCTCAAATTCAAGTTTTAATTCGTCGTAATTACATTTATGAAGATGCATTTGATAAGTTATCATCAGAGAATGGTAACTTTTAACTCATTTTTAATATTTTTTTTTAGAATTGGTTTTAATATTAATATTATATTCATTTATTTATCTTAGAACCGAATTTGAAGCACAAAATGAGAGTTCATCTGGTGAATGCGATCGGTTTGGATGAAGCAGGCATCGACGGCGGTGGAATATTTCGCGAATTTCTCAGCGAGCTTTTGAAAACATCGTTTGATCCTAACCGAGGCTTTTTCAAACTCACGCATGATAATCTGCTCTATCCGAATCCCGATGTGCAGATGTTAGTGGAAAATTTCGGCGTTCACTATTATTTCGTCGGAAGGATGTTAGGAAAAGTAATTAATTAATAAAAATAAATTATCATTTTTAACGATTAAATGATTTTTTTCAATCATTTTCAGGCGTTATACGAAAATATGTTAGTGGAATTACCATTAGCCAGTTTCTTTTTGACTAAATTATTAAGCAGGCATTCGGGGAAAGTTGACATTCATCATCTGGAGTCGTTAGATCCAGTTGTTTACAGGTAAAAATAGAAATTATTTGAATATTAATTGATAAATTTACTATTTTATATTTATTTTTTTTTTTATAGAAATCTCTTGTATTTGAAGTATTATGAAGGTGATGTGGCTGAGTTGGGTTTGGATTTTACAGTTGCTAACAGTGTGTTGGGAGAAACACGAGTATGAATGTTATTTCTCGAATTGTGAATGCGTAATTACGCATTCACAATTTTTTTTATTTATTTTTATTTATGTATATATATATACACATAGATAGAAGAATTGAAACCAAATGGAAGTAATATCCCAGTGACTAATGCAAATCGCATTAAATATATACATTTAATGGCCGATTACAAACTAAATCGACAGGTTTGTTTATGGAATGTGAGTATTTTGAATTTTTAATTGATTATTTTTTTTTCAGATGCGGAGTCAGTGCGATGCATTTCGTATGGGTTTGTCGAATGTAATCAATGTGGAGTGGTTACAGATGTTTGGCGCACGGGAGTTACAAGTTCTCATATCTGGTGCGAGTGTGCCAGTTGATTTGCAAGATCTGAAGAGGCATACAACATATTCGGGTATATTTTTATTTGCTTAATGATAAATGAAATTATTTATTTAAATGATTTTTTTTTGTGGATAGGTGGTTATTCACAAGATCATCCTGTAATCAAATTATTCTGGAAAATTGTGGAAAATATGGATGATCGACAACGAAAACATTTATTGAAATTTGTAACCAGTTGTTCAAGACCCCCTCTCTTAGGTTTTAAGGTAAAAAAAATAAAAATAAAAATGAAAACGGTAAATACCGTATTTTGTCGATTAAGGGCCGCCCTCGAATTACAACCGCGCCCCTCGGCTGTAGTTCGAAATAAACGCCGCATTCGAATTACGGCCGCGCAATTTGTAATAAAATTTTTTTAAGATCCATGTGTGCAAAAAGCACACTTTTTGCGTTGCAAATGCAAAAATTCTAATTCTAATTTTAATTTTCATACATTAACAGGAACTTTATCCAGCATTTTGCATCCAAAATGCTGGTGGTGTAGACCGGTTACCAACAGCAAGCACATGTATGAATTTGCTCAAGCTGCCCGAATTCAACGATGAGAACGTTCTACGTTCGAAACTCTTGTACGCTATCGAGTCATGCAGTGGATTCGAATTAAGTTGAAATGTAATTAGAAACTATTTTTTTTTTAATTTAATGAAAGTTTTTTTTCTACATAAATTAATAATAGAAACAAAAATATTTGACAATTTTCCTTTTCTTAAAAAACAACAACACCTGCAGGCAGGTTTACTTACACAAATCAAACTATTCAGTGGTAATATCCTCCGGAATTGTATCTTTCCAAACATGGAAGCGACTTTCGGTTGCCGATATGAGGCAAGGTAATTCCGGATGATATGAAATGGAATGAACCGCTCGCCTCGTTTTATGATCGAGTTTCGCTTTGATTGAACTCTAAAAAAAAAGAAATTTATTCAAATAAAAATTCTCGTTTATGTAGTTTTGTGTTTTTCTATCGAATTGAACCTCGACTAAATCCCAGCAATAAACAAATCCATCTTCAGACCCGGAACATGCTTGGGCATCGGTATGTGAAAGGCAACTGTCAATCTTGTAATTTGAATTTTTGTGCCCTGTGTATCTAGATTTGTTTGATTTTTTATTTTTTTTTCGAGTTTGTAAATTATCAAAAGTTAATAAACAAAATATTTCTAATAACTTACTCTGCTAATAATTCTCCTGTGTCTTTGTCGAAGAGTTTTACAGTGTTGTCTAAGCAGCTTATTAGAATGCACTGGCCGTCGTGGGTGAATGAAACGCAGGAAATTGGTTCTGTTTTTGAATTAAAATGATTAAAATTTGGATTTTTCTTGCGTTTTATCAATTCCAGTAGAGTTGTGAATAATGTACTACCCAAAACATGTATAATTCTTCATTCACAACTATGCTGGAAATAATTTTTCGATTCCATACTTCCTATAAAATCGGACATCATTTCTCCAGCACGTAAATCGTATCGCCGGATTCGACCATCGGCTGAACCGGACAAAATTTCATGATCAGACACTTCTATTGACGTAACACTGTCCTTAGCTTCATCCATTATCTTAGATAATAAATAAAAAAAATTTATTAAAAAGAAAATATCACCAAACAATCATTTTTGATTTACTTGTAGCGGCTCTGTTTTTTTACTCCTGCAATCCCATGCTCGAATACTTCCATCAATTGATCCAGAAATAACCAAATTGGAATCTTCGTTGAATCGCACGCAATTCACTGAACCTAATTAATAAAGTTACATTTTATTTAATTTAAAATTGAAACTGGATTTGTGTAATTTAGATTTTTTGGCTTTAGATCGATTCTCACCAACATGTCCCCGAAATCTACGAGCAGCGGAACCTGTAGACACATCCCATACCATTACTGCTTTGTCCATTCCACCTGAAACTATTTGACTGCTGTCGCACGATCCTTGAGCGTCTAAAACTTCGTATCCGTGACCGGTGTACGTTTTTAATTGAATTCCACGATGAGGATTCCATAATTTTAAGGTTTTATCGCTGCCACAAGTGATACAATAATTGCCATCAACTATTCAGAACAAAAATAAGTCTGTAGTTAATTTATTTATTGATTAGTTGACATACGCCGAACACTTTATTACCATTGAATCTCACAGCTCGAACTGCTCCTTGTTTACATTCAATTGTACGGTTAAGATGAATCGGCAAAGAGGGAGTCTTTGATTCGATTTCTGTCATAATTAATGCTAATCTGCAAAATAAACGTTAAAACATATGCTTAAAATTAATACATAGTTTTTTACAGTTTAGAGTTGTTTACCTTTTCTGTTCACTTTATATTTTAAAAATGGCGGCTGAGGTTAACGCTAAAAGGTGCGTTAATTTTATTTTACAATATCTATAAACTGCATTATATTTTAATTCAAAATTGATTTAAGCTACAATACAAATTTATATTTAATTACCAATAAATTCAATTTTTGAAACACCATGTATCTCGATGTATCTGCTACTTAATCATCATGTTTTAGTAAAACCTTTAAAACATGGCGTGTGGAAGCGAAAAAATTGACTTTCAATCTTATTTATTATAAATTATTTATTAACTTATTTTCCGGACATGTCAACCAATGCACTTCTATCACTCTGTGGGCGAAAGTAAACTTTTGGAATTAACCAAATTAAAATAAATTCTAATTAAAAGTATAAATTATTCAGGTTCAGCCAGAAGTTAGGTCTACATTCGTTGAAGACCGGTTTACGAGTAATAAGGAATCAATTAGAAAATGTGAAACCATTCAACAAGCTGAAACCAAGTTTAAAAAACCTAGAAAACTTCCAACAGCCTTTGAAATACGGATTCTTTATATTCTCATCATGTGGAGTTGTGCTCGTAAAGAACTCATTCGCACTCTGCGAAGAAAATCGCGTTAAAAATCGATTGGCGCATTATGAAACACTAATTACAAGCGATGACCAACTATTTGATTGGAAGAAATTAGGAGAGCTTCTTGCGCCTGATAAATGGTTACTAATTCTGGCTGTTGCAGTTGAGTTTTAATATTTTAAAAATGAAGTAAATCGTCTATATAAACTTCTTCTTTCTTTTTTTTTTGCAGTGTGCTATAATAGTTGCAATTATTAACATTCGAATTCCATTATTAATCGGAGAACTTGCCAATATTGTGTCTGATTATTCTGGAAAACGATATATACCTGGTCGGTTTATGGAGCGATTGAAACCGCCGAGTTTTATACTTCTATTTCTGTACTGCATTCAAGTAACTAAATTGATTTTATTGTAATTTTAATTTTTTTCCCATGTTTTATATTTATTTTAGGCTTGTTTTACTACTGTTTATATCGCTACGTTAGCTGTTGTTGGGGAAGAATTGGCTACGAGAATGCGGCAAGAGTTGTTTAGTTCAATTTTGAAACAAGATATTGCGTTTTTTGATACACACAAAACCGGAGAATTGATTAACAGGTAATTAAAATCAAAGTAATTGCTGCAAAAAGTATATTACATAAATATAAATGTTATAGACTTACAACAGATGTTCAGGATTTTAAGAGTGCTTTCAAATCGTGTGTTTCGCAAGGATTAAAGAATGTGACCCAAGTAAATAAAATTTAAAAATATATTGTGGAATTTTTATTTTTAATGTTTTTTTTCTTTTCTTTTTTACAGACTGCTGGATGTTTTGTGTCACTTTACATGATTTCTCCTAAAATGACAGCTTTAATTGGAGTGATTTTGCCTGCGATTATTTTTGCTGGGTCTGCAATAGGCACAGTTTTGCGAGTACAATCAAAAAAAGCGCATGCACAAGTAAAAAATTATTCTATATTAAAAAATTATGATTTTTTTTAATAAACAGGTCGTTTTTTAAGGTTGAGAAATCAACTTCCGTAGCAGATGAAGCGATCGGTAATATTCGAACAGTTAGAGCATTTGCAATGGAGGAAAAAGAAATAAGGTATAAAATTGTTGAAATACAATATTATTGAATGAAATATTTATTTAAAACATCTATGTTAATGCATTTCCTATTTAAATAGATTTAAATTTGGGCATGATGACCATTTTGGATACACTGTGTATCCAAATTGTCATCATCCAGAAATTTAAATGCGATACCCGGTTTTCAATAATCGGTAAATTGGTTGAAATACGATATCATTGAACGAGATACCCACCAAGAAAAAATCGGTCTAGTTCAAATAGGATATCATTGAATGCCGATACTTAACATGGAAAAATCGGTTAAGTGCTGTGAACAGGCACATAAAAATCCGTTTTTAATTAATGGAGAGAAATGCACTTTTATGAGTGAAAAATTGATTTTTATATGGACATTAAATGCATTTTTCGATAGAAAATTTCACTAAAAGTTTTTGTAATTTGTGCTTTTAGTTTATACAATGCTGAATTAGATAAAGCTTCGGTTTTAAATAAACAATTAGGAATTGGAATTGGAATTTTTCAAGGATTATCAAATTTAGCTATAAATGGTAAATAATTATAAAAATTAAGATAAATAAAATCAATTTTTCTAATAATTTGCTATTTCAGGTATTGTATTATGTGTTATATGTGTCGGTGGCCTTCTAGTACAATCTCAAGAAATATCCAGAGGCGAATTATTATCATTTTTAGTGGCAGCTCAAACAATTCAGAGGTAATAAATAGTACAACGCATTGTTTTATGATGTTTTATTGATTTAATTTATTATTTCAGATCACTAGGTCAATTATCACTGCTCTTGGGCCATTTTGTGCGAGGTGCAACTGCTGGAAACCGCGTTTTCGAATATATAAAACTAGACCCCGCAGTCAAATTAAAAGGCGGAATCACAATTCCCCATCACTCCTTAGTCACTGATATCCAATTCAAAGACGTCACATTTTCCTACCCGGCAAGACCAGGTCATGTAGTATTAAAAAATTTCTCTTTAAAAATCCCACCGGGAAAAGTCGTTGCCCTTTGCGGAATTTCCGGCAGTGGTAAAAAAACAAAAAAAAAACATAAACCATAAATAAAATTAAATCAACCTATGAATATTAGGTAAATCAACTGTTGCGACGTTATTGGAACGATTTTACGACGTAAAAGAAGGTTGCATCACATTGGATGGCCATGATATTCGTACCTTGGACCCATCTTGGTTAAGAGGACAAGTTATAGGCTTTATTAGTCAGGAGCCGGTTTTATTTGCAACGAGTATTCTTGAAAATATTCGTTATGGCAAACCTAAAGCCTCCGATAAAGAGGTATTAGAAGTTTAGGGTTATTTTGGGGTAATAGAATACAAAATTTCATCACCAGGTGCAGCTGAAAACCTAAAAAATCAGTTAATTTCGGTTAATCTTTACTTGACATGAAGGAAAAAAAATTGATTTTAGTGTAATTTAATTTAATAATAAGGAATCTGTGCCAAATATTGATGAAAATATAAATTTTGATGTTCTGTAATGATGTTATGATGTTATGTGTTTTATAATTAATGGGGAAAGTGATTGCTTTTACTGTTTATTTATTAATTTTGTTCTGATTCTTTAATGTTGCAGGTGATAGAAGCGGCGCAAATGGCAAATGCTCACGACTTTATAATCGCTTTTCCGAAAGGATATGCGACCGTGTTGGGCGAACGGGGAGTGACCATTTCGGGAGGTCAGAAACAAAGGATTGCTATTGCAAGGGCGTTTTTAAAGAATCCTGCTATTTTGATATTGGATGAAGCAACTAGGTTAGATTAGATGGAGAAAATTCGGTTGAGTGGGTTGGTATTTATGATGATTTTGGTGTTTTTAATAGCGCTTTAGATGCGGAGTCGGAGAAAATAGTGCAGACTGCATTGGATAAAATTGTGAAAGGTACGTTGGGTAACTTTATAGGGTTATTTTTATTTTATAGTGGTTATGTAAAATGATAGGTTACCAGGATCTAGACAAAAATTAGAAGAGGGACTAAATTAAATTTTTAACTAAAATTTTTTTGCCTCAAAAATTCAATTTTTTACTTCAAAAATTCAATTTTTTACTTCAAAAATTCAATTTTTTACTTCAAAAATTCAATTTTTTACTTCAAAAATTCAATTTTTTACTTCAAAAATTCAATTTTTACCTCAAAAATTTAACTTATTCGTATAAAAATTTTCGTTTTATCAACAAAAATTCAATTCAATTTTTTTACCTCAAAAATTCAATTATTTTTACCTCAAAAATTCAATTTTTTTTACCTCAAAAAATTCAATTTTTTTACCTCAAAAATTCAATTTTTTACTTTGAATATTAATTTAATTTGCCTAAGAAATTCAGTTTCTTGCTTCAGAAATTAGAAATTCAATAAATAAAATATTTCCCGTAAAATCGATTTGCTCAAATTCGATTTTTTTAATTTTCGAACTGCTATAATTATTACATAATTGGGTACTTTAAGAAAAATAAAATTATGTACGGTATCCTAATAACCATTCCCAAACAATGTCAACACAATCTCGTAAACATGGGACGCCTGGCAACCACACCAAATATTTATTTTTTTTATTCTCGTTGATAGGAAGAACAGTTCTTGTGATTGCGCACAGATTGAGTACAATTCAAAACGCTGACGTCATAGCTGTGCTTGCTGATGGCATAATCGCCGAGGTAAGCAATAAATTATTGACTCGATGAATCCAAACATGAATTACATAATTAATTGAATTGATCATTTCGTAGATGGGAACTCACGAGAAACTCAAGATTGCAAAAGGTCTTTATTGGGATCTCATTAAGCAACAACAAACAGTCGAAGCACTGAAAGCAAAAACACCCAATAAACGACAACCACCACCGACATCCTAGATGACACTTGTTTAGTTTTCCCATACGGTGGCGCTAAAATAAAAACAATAAAAAACCTTTTTGTTGATACTTATTATATATATAAAAATAAAAATAAAAAAACATTTTGCCACACTTTATATGTCTAGTTTAATAAAACATAAGTAATTATTTTTTTATTCGATACTCAAACAACACGTCATGTGTGACGTAACCGGAAGTTAATAAATGAACAAGAAACCTGCCTGCTAGCAATGGAATTGACCAGCACACGCAAACAGTGGCCGAGTTGGTGAATTATCGGGTCCCAGGCTTGCAGGGAGAAAGCATCCGACTGCCAAGCAGAGAACTGCCGTTAAAGACCATTTTTTAAACCCAGGTAAAGAGCTATTTTTTAATTTTAGACAAATTTAGACAAAATTTTTCGCTTGAATTTTTTATTTCGGACCAAATAGCAAGGCCAAGGCCGCTAATATCACCGTGCACGGCGGCATGGCTTTCCAAGTTGCGTGGCTAGCCACAGACTTGTGGACCAAATCATAAAATCAGAAATTTTTTATTGCATTTTTTTTTATTATTTTTTTATATATTTGGTGCAGAAAAAAAAAAACAAAAACACAAAAAAAAAAAGAACATTTTGGTGATTGAATTTTGTATTTCGAATTCTTTGTATTTTTGCTTTTGTTAATCTTATCTAAAAATAGGAAGGAACAATAGTCAAACAACGAAGGGGGAGTGTAAAAAGAGGGTTTGTTTTGTATGCTTTAGTGGCATTGTGGGTTTGCTGTTGGTGTTTTATTGGCGGATATAAAACTTGGGGACTTTTTTTCATTGCAAAATCAATTGGAAGTTTTAATTGATGGTGAATTGCTTCCATGAAGTTATTTTATTAAATCGAATTTTTTACTTTCTACATGCTAGGGTTAAGTAATAGTGAAATTTAACCTTGATTATCATGTAATAAATCGCTCTGACGGCAGACAGGTCAAATATCATAGTGGCTTTTTGCTTAAACTGAAATGACACCGTATGAATCATAGTTGAGCCTACACTATTTGGGTCAATGATTGGTCCGATCGATAAAAACTATGATTACAGTTTCAAACACTTTTACTCCATTTTTTAAAATTTTAAATAAAAGCAAACTTCGTACCAAAAACCCAATTTATTAATATTTAAAAAAAAAAAAAATAAATGTCGTCGGGTAATAACCTGGTGTCAGAATTCAAAAGCAAGCACTTAAAAATTCAAAGAAAAAGTGACAAAGGTTAATCTCAATAGGATGACGTAGGGGGTATTGGTTCACTCTGGTGACGAATGCGTGAATCAGAGATTTTCCGTCCTATCCTAGCAACAAGGTAACAAGGAGCAAGAGATACTGCTGGAAACTGGTTCTCATCAGACCGAAAACTCAGACGTTGCTGTAGGGGCATCAACAAATCAACTTTTTGCCCTATTTTATTACATCACTATGTTGTAAACGCGCTGTTTGGTATGTTAATTGCATGGTTTTTTTTTTCATTTTTACACATGGCAGCGACGTTACAAAAACACGGACATGTTTGTATCTTTTGTTTACACCATATTTTATCTATTTTTTTTTTTTTTGGTGGATTTTATGTAATTTTTTCATTTCATTTATCCTAAAACAAACTGTCGTTACGTTAGTTTTTTAATTTGTTTATTTTTTCGTTGGAATTTGGTGTTTTTATTTCTAAATAGCCGAAAATTGCGACTATAATTATTGTTTTATTGCCAAGTGGTGAAAAGCTGGGTTTTGATGTTTAATTATATAATGTGGGTTTTTTTTTTTGTTGTTTTTTCCCACAAATTTAATTTTGGTTTTTTTGAATATATATTTTTTGAAAATTATCGATTTTGTGTCTGATTTTGGTCTTGTCGAATGTACGGGTAATGGGCTCCAACTCTGGCCGCTTATGAGGCGCTTTGATCGGCCGGATTAAAATTGATTTCCCGTAAAATCGATTTGCTCAAATTTGTCAAGAAATTTCGCTTGTACAATGACTAATCGATAGATTTAGTGTAAAGTAATCATTTTTCTAACAAAAAAAAAAAATTGATTTAATGGCAAATTGAGATAGTTTTCGTTTTTAAATGCACAAAACGGATTTGTAATTTTAGAATTCAAAATATAAAAAAAAAAAAATTAAAAAAAAAATGCAAAATGTAAACAAAGCAAACAATACATCATTGTGATCTTATGTTCCATGTTCGATGTAATTTAATAATTTTTTTTTTTTAAAGCTGAAAAACGAAATTTTTGTATTTTTTTTTTTTTTAAAAAAAATCTAAAAAATATTTTATTATTTGCTTAGTTTATCATTCCGGTTGAGCAATGGACGATTCGGAGCAGAAGACAAAAGCGGTGTTGGTGTTCGAGGACAAGGACTACATGAGCAGCACGTTGAGGAACCTGAACGTGCTTCGGCAGAACCGCCAGTTTTGCGACGTTGTTCTTCAGATCGGCAAATCGGAAGTTCATGCTCATCGAGCCGTCTTAGCGTGCGCCAGTCCGTACTTCTTGGATTTGTTCACCACAAACGATGACGGTTTGCACGAGTTTCGATGCAAATTGAATGGTGGATTTGAGAGAGAATCGTTCGAAAAACTCGTCGATTACGCTTATACAGCACGGTAAAATCGATTTTTAATTTTTTATTATGTGGTATCATACGAATTTTAATGAATGGCTAAAATCTGCATGATACTTGATGTTTTTTTTTTTTAATTTTAAATTTTTTAGATTGGAAATAACGGAAGACCAGGTGAAAATAGTTTATATGACAGCTAAAAGGCTTAAAATGCATTCGGTTGTTCGCCAATGTGGTCGTTTTTTGGCCGAAATGCTCAGTCCCGATAATTGTATCGGTATTCGGTCGATTCCTGGTGTGAGTTTGGATACTGAATTGATCACTAAAGTCGATGCTTTTATTCAAAGAGAGGTAATTATTGTTTTATAGTGATAAAATTGAATAATGATGTTTTTTTAAATTTTTATTAGATGGGTAACGTGGTTAAATGCAAGGAATTGCTGCAATTAGCCACCGTGCAAGTTGAAATCTTGCAAAAACATCGCAAGAAAGTCGATACGATGAATGAGAGACATTTATGCGAGTTGGTGATCGATTGGATCAAACAACATGTTGAAGACGACGCTCTTACAATAGATTTGCTCACTGAAAAAGTAATATATATATTTTTTGTACGTTAAATTTTTTAAAATTTTAAAAACAAATATATTTTTTAGGTTCACATGCTATACATTGAGAACGACAACACGCTGCGCGACTGCAACGAGATACAAAACGGTGACGCGAACGATTCGGAAATAATTCAAGACTACAAACGAATGAGCAAGAAAATGCACACTCCAAATAATAAACTACGTAAAAAGAATTCAGCTCAAGCTCCATCGAAACCGAGGCAACTGCTCTATTCGCGTTCCTCGAACGATGTTGTCACAACCATTCCTGATCCAGATGAAATCAACTGGAAACTCGTTTCTTATTGCAACACTGGAGGTTGGAAATAATCAAATATTTCACATAAAAAATAAGCAATTATATATTTTTTATTTTTTATTTTTTATTTTTAGATTACAGTGTGATGGCGATTGCGACTGTGTTCGGGCGATTAGCTCGATTGTCGGTCATGATGCGTCTTAATTCCTCAAACGACCATCCAAATATCTCCTGCAATGGCGACTTGTCCGAGAAACTGCAGGACACCTATCGTATGCTGCCCCCAATGAGTTCCGCACGCTGTGCAGTCGGAGCGGCCGAATTAAATGGCCAGTTATTAGTGTGTGGTATGTTTTATTTAGATTAAACCGATATATGCGTCTCATACCGGCCGGTAGTAGTTTTTTTTAAAAAAAAAAATATATATATAATTTTGCAGTTTTTTAAGAATTCTTTAAAAGATTTTGACGTTTTATTTAAGAATTCTTTAAAAGATTTTGACGTTTTTTTTAAGAATTCTTTAAAATATTTTTGACGTTTTTTTAAGAATTCTTTAAAAGATTTTGACGTTTTTTTAAGAATTCTTTAAAAGATTTTGACGTTTTTAACAGATTTTTCAATGATTTTGACGTTTTTTAAAGAATTTAATCAACGATTTTGACGTTTTTTAAAGAATTTAATCAACGATTTTGACGTTTTTTAAAGAATTTAATCAACGATTTTGACGTTTTTTAAAGAATTTAATCAAAGATTTTGCCGTTTATAACAGTTTTTTTTGTTTGCGATATTTATCAAGCTTTTGGTGTTACAAACAATCAAAAACTGCAAAATAAAGCTTATTTATTGCTGTAGCATCAGAATCGGCCAAATCCTATTTCATATGCTAAAAAAAAAAGAAAAAAAAATTGTTTTTACGATTAAATTTTGATTTCAGGTGGTTACGACAGAGGCGAATGCTTGAAATCGGTTCAATTCTACAACCCATTAACAAACATGTGGCTGGAATTGCCTGCCATGAACCATTCCCGTGGCCGATTCGACTTGACGGTGATCGGCGAGAAGGCGTTTGCTGTCGGCGGCAGCGATGGACACCACGAGCTGGCGTCGGTGGAGTATTTTGATTTAGCTTCGTCTAAATGGAAGAAAGTCTCCCCGCTTCCAACCGCTCGATCGAATGCAGGCAAGTGTCGTTCGACACGGTTCGAAAAAATTTGGGCTCTTACTTAAACGAGAAAAAAAAGAAAAAGAAAATAGAAAAAAGAATTTCGGTTGTGGGTGTTTTTATATTTTTGTTTGTAATTTATTTTTCCAGTGATGTTTGTTGTTGTTAGCAAACGATCGGTAAGTTGTTATACTCACTTCTAATGCTTATTGTTTGCTTAAATTAAT
Source organism: Strigamia maritima (assembly GCA_000239455.1). Lineage (NCBI taxonomy): Eukaryota > Metazoa > Arthropoda > Chilopoda > Geophilomorpha > Linotaeniidae > Strigamia > Strigamia maritima. The sequence goes on along the minus strand of JH431855.1, from coordinate 31,243 downwards.
TGATTAATTGAAATGATTAAGAAAATGATTGATTTTTGCAAGCTGATGATGCCCTAGCGAACTGTTTGGACTTACCTACTATGTCTTATCCGGTTTTTTTCTCCCTTTCTGTTTTCAGGTGGCTGAAGTAGGTTGAACAAATCATCACGTGGCTGCGTTGAGAATTGAGAGCAATCGGAGAAAAAATGGCACTGCTTCAGTTTGCTGCAGTTCATGTGGGCTAAGCTTCCTCTTCCAGGCCTTAACAACACCCATATAATTAGACAACCCGATGGTCCAGGGCAACTTGTGTCCAAATATTATTAAGAGAAACATACAGAATATTGTTGTTATTTCTTAAAATCGGATTTAATTTAAATATTTACAGCTAGTTCTGTATTTTTGTTAGTTAAAGTGAGGTACGTGGCGGATTTTTTTCTGCCTGAAAATGGATTTTTGTTTTTAATTTTTTTAATTTTCTTAATTTTTTTTTTTTTTTGTTTTAATCAATATTCGTTCGGGGTGCATGAATGGTCCATTTTAATTTTTTTTTTGGCTAGAAATTTTATTTTATTTTATTTAATTTTTTTTTAATTTTTATTTTATTTTTTCATAAGTAAAAATAATTTTCTCCCTTAATAGTGAGTGCATAATGGGGACATTTTGTTGATGTACACATCATCGCCATCGAATGACAGCACTTTAATATTTTCAGAGTGCGTGTTATGAATTCCTCAACTGATGTATTTCCCGATTCTAGCAAAACTACTGTTGGATGATTGAAAAAAAGAAAAAAGCTAAAATAATATTTAATGATTTTCGAGTCGAGGAAAAAAAAAGGAAAGGAGAGAATGAAAAAAAATTACTTTAAAAAAAAAAANAAA
>JH431855.1:10856-27094 GCA_000239455.1 Strigamia maritima | reverse complement strand
GAATGTATTGGAATGTTTATGTGCATCTTAAATGTTGTAGTCATTTTTTTATTGTAATAATATGTTACGAAATAATTTTGTTTCTGTGTTTTTCCATGCTTCTAGAATCACATGAAGAAAGATAAAAGTGATTAAGTAGATGGTTGGTATCAGCTTGGACGAATACCTAGGTATTCGTCCAAGGTGACTTAGATTCTCAGGCGCACCAAAACCCTAGACACCAAACAACAGCCAAAGGAATAGGCCCGATTCGAGTACGCATCGAACCGGCATCCAACCGTGACGACTAACCCAGCGCCACCATTTGTATAAGTATTCGATCGGGATTCACCCGATCCTCCATTGTAGCTTTAATAAAGCCTTATATTATTTCACTACCTATCCAAGTTATTTCTTTCACTGTACCAAGGAGTCAGGTTTATTATCACATTAGGATAGTAAACCGAGTCACGACAAGTGTTGATTATGTTGATTACTTTTCCCTCACTCGGTCACGATCAGGAACTGCAGAAGTGAATTTCCTTAAATTCGACACGGTGAGTTGTTGAAGTAGCGAGAAGTATCAATAATCAGACGGGTGTCGACGCTCTTTGTAAAATGGCGCTAAAAACAGGGCTCTGTAGAAAACAAAGAGTTACCGTACCAGCAGGAATAAGCAGAAATACTATTAATATAAATAATATAAATACTAACAATATTATTTTTAAATTTTAATTACAAGTTAATATTGTTATTTTCTACATTTTCTACAGTACAGCATGCGCTGTGCGGTCCGGACATAGGAGCGTCTCAGAAATATGTCTGGTGCGCAGAGCGTTACATCCAGAGGTGCCACTAACACGGCGCGCATTTGTCCGGACAATACAGCTCTCCGGACGGCGCTATGTCCGGACCGCACAGCATATTCTGTGTACTGTACAAAATCAATACTTGTCTCTGTATGAGCCATACCGTATTTTAAATTTCATTTTTTTTTTTTCATGAAAAAAAAAGTTTGATGCCGGCTTTAGTTCTTTACTTTGCTTTTATTTACATAAAATGCTGAAATTCGAGCACATGTAAGTAGTTATGGTAAATATATTCTTTGGAAATCAGTGGATTGAAAATAATAGAAATTTATGTTTTCTTTAAGATTCTGCTTTTTCTCATAACTGTGCAGATAATTAGAAGTGAAGGTGAACACATTGAAGGTGTCTTACAACGATATGAAATTGTAAAATCTTTCAAATGCCCCCATTCGATCCAATATGAAGTTAATTTCTGCATTTGCGACTGTGATAAGAATAAGGCACACCAGAAATATTATGAGCATTCTAGACATACTGAGATTTTATGCACGGGAAATCATACGTGTTTTCCCGTATCGAGCAACCACCTGAAAATAAATGGCCACAAATGCAGAGGATATGGATTATGTTCACTCCGATTCACACCAATTCACACATACAACTTTGCACTATTGAAGAATCCCAAACAATTTATAATATAATCAAACGGAATGGAAACGATGAAAACATCTTCTTGCCAGCAAAATACAAATCACTTGTCGACAATAACAAAAAATTGAAAATTAACTGCAATTATGTACTTTCAAATCAATCTGGATGATATTTTTGGCTCAACAATGAAACTAATACAATATTCAAAAGCAAATACTCGCAAACTATTAATACTGTAAAAGAAGTTAACTTAACTAAACTTTGTTGGTATCAATTGGGAAATGAAAATGCCGTTATGAATAAAATCAGATCTCTCGATCCATTAACGAATGAAGTATGTAACGGCAATGAATCGGGTTTCGATTCATTGAATTTTGGACCGGTAAAAGGTCTTTATCAAAAAGGACTCGTACAGGATAACGATGCATTGCTATACCTTGGGAGTGGAGTTGAAGCTAATAAAAGTGCCAATATTTTCGATGATGTGGCCGATTTTTCACATTATTGTAAAAAAAACCTCAGCCTATACAAATACGATCGAGATTTTATTTCACTGGTCGAGAGTGTACATCGTATTAACGAAGATGTTTATCTAAAACTGAATTTGAATGTCGAACCAGCTCGAAAAAAAGTTTCAGTTGCAGTTTGGGATCCAACTGGACAAGAATTAACGCACGAAAAAACTATAGCTGTAGAAAGATTTGTTGTTTTACAAGCATTGTATAACAAGACGTTTCCTAATTCTGACCAAAACAAAGGGTTAGTATGTTTTACGTTCAATCAATCGCACCGCCTAGAAGGGTGGTGCGAATTATGCGCCATTAGTAATGCCAGAAGTAAATTTACTTCTGGTAATGCTTTCGAATCTGAATTGCAAGAATATCTTGAATTGCTCTTTCTGACAACCACCACAACAACAACAACTACACTATCTACAACATCAACGATACCAACAGCGCCACCGACAGTACCAACAATAGTCTCAACAACAACGACATCACCACCGCCACCACCATCGTCACCACCACCCTACCACCATCGTCACCACCACCACCACCACCACCATCGTCACCACCACCACCACCATCGTCACCACCACCACCACCATCGTCACCACCACCACCACCACCATCGTCACCACCACCACCACCACCATCGTCACCACCACCACCATCGTCACCACCACCACCACCATCGTCAGTACCAATGGTGCCAACAACGCCAACAATAGTCACAAAAACAACGATACCACCAACATCATCACCACCACCATCACCACCACCGACACCACCAACGGCTATTTTTAATAATAGTCAAAAAGAAAATATTTTAAGAAGTTATTTCATCAAGTATTTGTCGGCATGGTGTTATGTGATATACACAATGAACTTACACAATGGGCTTACAATGAGGTTTGTGTGGTTACACAAACTTCATTGTAAGCCCACACCTCATTGCAACGACTCAACCATTGCAATGGATGGCGTGTGGCAGCGTTACTCACAACTCTGGCCTTTCATATTAGTCTTATGTACATAACAGGCAAATTTCTTTTATGTTTCTTATATGTTAATTCTTCTTTGTAAATGCATGCCCAATAACTCCCGTTTTAGTGGTGTCGCACTGTCATGTTACAAATTTGTATGAACATCTATGAAGTTTTTATGTAAAACATGTTTCTTTCCATGCTATTTAAATGCCTTTTTTCAAGCTGATCAATATAGATGGCGTTAGTCATCCGCCAAGTAAACTTTGCTAATTCACTATTATACTGACATGAGCTAATAAGCCAGTTCAAATCACTGATGATGGCTGAACAGCCAAACGTATTGGTGTTAATTAGAGAGAATTGCCATTGAAAACACTTTTCAATAGTGAAAATCTCTAAGTATTAATTTTCAGAAAATAATGAACCATCTATTTACTTATGGTGTCTTATTTATAAAAATCTGATACTGTTGTAGGATTGCTAATAATAACATTACCCAAATAAAGTTGAAAATCAATGGCTTTAATGTTCTAACTAATAACTACCGTACTTGGTGAAAAACAAACAGCCCAGACTCCATTGGAGCCTAGACTGGGACTTGAACCCAGATCCCTCAATTGCCGGTTGGGTGCTTTATCATTAAGCTAACTGGGACTCCAACAGGATCAGAGACTGAATGTTACTTCACCACTCCACTTCCTTCACCAGTTGATGTCATTTATTAGACGACAGACATCACTTCGTTGCCATGGACAATAAATCACAATGGCAAGTAACCCCTAGGAGGAAACTTAGAACTACCGCATATTACCTCAGCCTCAGGTGATGTACATAGATTAGAAAACAACACAAGAACACATTGAAAATAAAGTTGAAAATCAATGGCTTTAATGTTCTCATAACTACCGTACTTGGTGAAAAACAAACAGCCCAGACTCCATTGGAGCCTAGACCGGGACTTGAACCCAGATCCCCCAATTGCCGGTTGGGTGCTTTACCATTAAGCTAACCCATTGGTTCTTTAGCTATTCCTCGTAACATTATAGGTTTCCATGTCTAACTTGGGCTAGTTAGGCATGGGCGTTATTCATAGGATAGGACAGACAGCGCCAGTGCCATTTAAACCCGAACGACCACAAACCACCATTTGGACAAAGGATGAACGGGACCAGTGAAACCCCCAGATAACAACTTGGAGCGCATAGTTGAGGCGTAGTGTTAAGTACAACCCCTTTTTTGTTATCAATGTTGTGACTCGCTTCTCTCGTCCTAGGCCAGAGTCACAACTGCGCTGCCTGGCTACGCGGGCCTATAGTTTATATAATGTTTAGCTCATGTCTGTAGAAAGTCTTAGTTGTTATGCATTGTTAGTGCTGGGTAAAACCCAGGTATGTGTAGATATTGTTAGAGTCCCTAGAATAAATGATGTTATGTTATGTCTTGATAAACCTTTGTTTATTCTTTATTTACTTTGCTCTTGAACTGTTGTTATAATGAGGTTCAGCACGCTGAACCTCATGCCCTCTTTGCATATTGCTACTCAAGGTCGGGTTGTGATGTGGACATGATGGCGACTTGTGAGTTGCCATGACAACCTGACAGCAAACCTGGCGGAGTTAGTGCGCCATCTTGAAAGAAGATGGCATGGGAGAGCTGTTCCTGGCCCCAGGACTAGCATAGCCATCCCACCCTTGTTTTACCACGTAACAGTTTATACCGTCTTACGTAGAGTTGGACCGTCTTACCATCACACAAAGCAAAATATATTTCATCAAAATCAATATGAAGAAGGAACTTGCAAACCGGTATAATAGTGCCAACAAATGTCTGAATCTGGCTAACATCGCCTACTTTTTTTCATTTTTATGATGTAGTATATTTGTAAACTTAATGCTCAAACTACAGCTATTGCCGCATATTGAAACACATTAGCTCCATTCAGTTTTAAAAACTGTTTTTTACCTACCATACAATTAATGTAATGTGAGATTCAGTTGTGCGAGTTCACGGCTGAGGTTTATCACTCCTTATGGTTATCAAACAACTAGAAAATCTAGTATACAGTGGCCAATTATGATTAATAAACTGAATACTAACTAATAAGCCTACTAAATATATTTATTATTAGTTTTATTATTAGTAGGTACCGTTTTCGTTACACTGCTTGAATTAAAAATTGAAATACTAAAATTAGCATACAAAAAAAATTTTACGCCATGAAAGCAATAATAGTCTGAAAATCACAATTGACTTCCAACATTGATGTATACTTTTTCGAATTTAAAATTAATTTAACATTTGACAATCAATTCGATATCATTTGCATCTGCAATGGTCTAACCAAGATTCAGTTGTTGTTGGTAATCTTCTTGTTGTTCGCTTCCATTTTGGTTTTTCAACTTTAATGCTGATTCCATGTGTCTTATTTAATGAACTTGTACATGTAAAATATCCAGTATGTTCTGATTTTACTTCTTTGATTTTTAGTTCATAATACTCTTCAATATTCCAACCTACAAAAATTAAATACATGTATACAATTTTTTTAAAAACTATACTCACTTTGTTCAGCATTCTCAAAATTTATTTTCTGTCCATTCCAATCCCACGTTGGATCCCCATTTACTTGAAACCACCAACATTTAAGTGAAAGTTTTGAATCATGTGAAATATGCAAAGTGCCATTATTGTCCACAAATTCTTCTTTTTCTTCTGTTTCGTATGTAATAACAGGAGCATTTTCAACTGTTCAATTAATTACAAAATTACACCAACCAACAAACCAAAATTTGAATTCTGTATTCTGTATTCTGTATAAATTTGAAACTGATACAGCCATTAGCCAAAGCTTACCACTGCGAAGCTGTAATTTTTTACAAGTTGGTATTCTTCCTTTCCACTTATTATATGTACACTTCACAGATTTACTTCCGATTAATAAGAAAGTTCTTATATCATAACACCGAAATGTAATTACTTCTTTATAACTGATATTAATTGGCTGAGTATCTACAAAAAAACAGTTACAAAGAGAAGTAACAGACTCATTATTAAAAATTTTCAATGCTACATACCATCCAATTGGTTTCCATTTAAAAATGCAAGCAAATTTTTATCTTTTGGTTCGTATGTGCATTTTCGATCCTCATACTTCCGTTTAATTTTAGTGGAAATTTGTTCAGTAATGTTTTTAATTACTGTCATTTTAAAAACGGAACTATTTTTTCCAATGTATGGGAAAGTATCATGATCTCTTTTATCAGGAAAATTAGTGTTATTTGTTAAATGCCTAAAAATGAAAAGTTTGGTCCATATCTCACTGTCAAACCAATGTGGATAAAAGTTTTTTGGTATCAATGGTGATGCTAAAATACTGGCATCTATTTCTGCTGTCAAATTAGTTGGCACTTCACTAGTAATGTCTTTAGCTATTGTTGTTTTTACAGGAAAAATAGTTTGGTTTTCTTCATGTGGTAAGGCAAAAAATTCTTCTTTATAAGGATAATAGTCTTCTTGTGTCAATGTCGATGGTAAAATACTCGGTACTTCAGTAGTAATGTCTTCAACTATTGTTGTTTTAACAGGAAAAATAGATTCTTCTTTGTAAGGCAAAGGATTATAGTCTTTATCGTATGGAAAAGTATTGGTATCTTTTTCATATGACAGCAGATCAGGAGAATCAGTAGTCTTATAGATAAAATCTTCTATTACCATGTTACTTGATAATTTGTCTTCATCAACTGTAGTAATTTTTTCTGTAGTAGTCTCTTCTGTAATATACATAAACTAGTACAATGCAAAACTCAATAGTCAATGCTCAATAGTCAATACCCATAAGATCTTTGATGCATTTTGGAATTATTTTATCATATTGCCCATTAATGCACTGCAAATTCACTAATAGGTTCTCATTGTTTTCAAAATGATATCCATTTCGACATTTAATTTCAATTTCATCCAAATGATTAATGATATATGAGTTCTAAAAAAATTTTACTTTAATTACAATTTCAAAAAAAAAAAAAAAATTTAGTTACCGATTGAGGTATCCATCGTTTAGTCTCTAAAATAAAACTATTTGGTATGATCGGTTTTGAACACGACGCTATACAATAAAATTAGTAGTTATTTACTTATTTCAATTTTTATAACTTACCTTTTTCATATGACAAAGTATTGTCTGTTGTCTGATCAGGAGAATCAGTAGTCCCATAGGAAAAATCTTCTATTTCTATGTTACTTGATAATTTCTCTTCATCAACTGTAGTAATTTTTCCTGTAGTAGTCTCTTCTGTAATATACATAAACTAGTACAATGCAAAACTCATGCTCAATAGTCAATACTCATAAGATCTTTGATGCATTTTGGAATTATTTTATCATATTGCCCATTAATGCACTGCAAATTCACTAATAGGTTTTTATTGTTTTCAAAATGATATCCATTTCGACATTTAATTTCAATTTTGGCCAGATGAATAATCATATACGAGTTCTAAAAAAAATTTACTTTAATGACAAAAAAAAATAAAATAAAATTTAGTTACCCATTTAGGTATCCATCGTTTAGTGTCTAAAATAAAACTATTTGGTATGATCGGTTTTGAACATGACGCTAGACAATAAAATTAGTAGTTATTTACTTATTTCAATTTTTATAACTTACCATAGCAATATCCTGTTACAATCCAGGTACCCTCATTGCAATAAGCTTCTGTATTTCCAACATATTGAGTAAAATTTGAGGCACAGCTTAATGCCAAAGAAGTATTGCTTCTCACATCGTTTTTACACGGATTCTTGAGTTGAACTGAATTATGAAGTTGCAATGCACTGCAATCACATTTTTCTATTAAAAAACAAGTTACCATGTAAATCAGTCTAACAGCAGGCGACCTAAGCTATAAAAGGTCAACCAATTCCAAATTCTTTTACTTTTGCATCTGGCATCACTGTCTATTTGCCATACTGTGTTGTTACATTTTGCGGTTCTCTGGGTACGATTTGAATATCCTTGTAAACATTGTAAGATTACCGTTTTTCCATCGTTGATGGTACTGCGAGTGTCGCAAGCTGTTGCTTTTATTCCTTTGCCTCTAAACTTCTTTTTTAGTCCACTGCACTTACATCTACCCGGTAAACATTCAAAGTGATTATTAACTAATGCGCCATCCTTGCAAAAAACGTGCGGTGCGTCAAATAAAACCAAACGAGAATCAATGTACAATTCATAATTGGTTTTAAAACATGACAAATCAAGATATTCGTCGTGATGAATTTTACCAAGCTATAAAAAAATTGATAATGTACCACAATAATCATAGAAATCTTATAATGTTTACTTTCCGTTTATCAGATATTTGTGAGTCATTATAAAAAATGAGCCCATGTTCAAAATGCACATGGCTGACGTCACATGATTCTAAAAGACGAAAAATAAAATAATTAATTTAAAACTCAAAATATTTACTCTTGTACAGAAATTTTTTTACTTTTACGACATTTAATGTCGTATTCAGGTAATTGCCATACGCCGTACGAACAGTTTAAAAATCCAGTTTTATCAACTTCTGGATAATTAAAATCGCATTGTAAATTTATATTGTCGCCACTATTGGAAATCCGTGGAATTTCATGAGTTGACCAATGTCGAGCACTTAAATAACTCATGTTTAGGTCATCAATGAAACACCTGGCTGTTATTTAATTGGTGATTTGTCATATTTTCTTTTTTAAATATTACAAATTGTTACCTGGTGCGCATTCGATATGATCATTCCATTTACCATTTAGACATCTAGACGTTATTGCAGTGTTTGATATTCGGTTTGCAATTTCATATCCTGAGTCGCAATTCATTTCTATGTCGATGAAATGAGCAATATAAAATCCTGGTTGTACCTATTATTTCATAGAAAAAAATGTATAAAACAATCCTGCTATATTGTTTAATATTATTTTGTTTGTTTTGATTTACCATACCTTGTGAGTCAGATACTTAAAATTAGCGTTGTTTACATGAGGTACTGCACAATGTTCTAGAAAAATTTTTAAAATATGTTAATCTTTTACTTTCTCGGAGTATGCAATAAAATTATAATAATAATAATAATAAAATTCGTGTTTTATGATTATAAAACTAGAAAGTCAGTTACCTATGCAAATTGGTGGTTCTGGTGACCATTGCGCGACTTGATTTTCAAATTTACATGTAGCTACAGTCGCACCATGAGAAATTGTATATCTATCGCACAAGTAATGGACTCGTTGATTCCATTTAGTGCCTTCTAGGTGGTGAATAGTTCCATTTTTTGGTACTTCAGGTTGACCACAATCAATTTCTGCATAATTCAACATATATATAACATATATATATTCATTTTTTATGATTTAGTTTTGAAATTATCTTACCTACACATTTTGGTTCATATTCAGTAAATTCACCCAAATCATCACATTGACGATATGATGGACCTTCCAAAACATATCCAGAATTGCAAGAATATTGAATATAAGATAAATAACTTAAACTAGTGAATTGAACGCCACCGTTTTTTATCGTAGGTGGTTCTAAACATTCAACAACTAAAACAAATGAATGTATTTAACTCGAGAATCAAGATGATACAATACAAGCATAAATTACTTTCACACGTAGGTGGGAAGCTCGACCACACTCGATCAGCCAAACAAATCCTTGTAGTGAAGCCAACAAGGTAATAACCTTTGTCACAATGATAACTAATTTCACTGCCAAGAATAACATTATTTCCTTTATAATATCCATTCTCTATCTGTTCTGGTTTTCTACAAGAAATAGCTGATAAAATAATTAAAATAGTTAATAATTAAGTGATACAGTCAATAAAAATCAATATGTACGTCTGCAAGTTAATTTAATTGGCGTCCAAACAGCAATATCTTCTTTTTTTACACATCTAAAAAAAAAAAAAAAAATAAAATTAACAAATTACCTTAAATTTTTTTAAAAAAAACAAACAATTGGATCATGCTTTACTTACTTGCTGGTTAAAATGTCTGTTCGTAAATTGACATAACCCAAATCACATGTAAACGTTATATTATCACCCAAATAATACTCATCTTTTTTGCTACTGTACAGCATGTAAGCATGTCTAAATTCAAATTCAGGTGGCGCACAACGGACACCTGAAATTTAAAAAATTTTAAAATATACAAATAAAAAAAAAAAAAAAAAAAAAAAAATTAACCTTTAGGTGTGCAAAATGGCTGAGGCCCACTCCATTTACTACTGCTTTGACAAATGCGTTTACTGGGTCCAATTAACTCAAATTCTTTTTCACATGTGTAATGAGCTAACTTATGGAATTTATTACCATTTGGTATGTCAACTTTGCCGTGTTCAGGATTCGTCAACACATCATTACAACGTAGATCTATTGTAAAATTAGTGTTAAATAATATCATAAATTAGTATCAAAATTTACCTGGTGGGACGCAAACGTAACCGCAAGGACCGTCGCAAACACATTTTGCTCGTGGATTTTTGCATTGTGATTTTGCGCATGAGTTTCCACAGCTTCGAGTTTCAGATTTTAATCTTTCCCAATTTTTTTCACACGTGTTTTCTGTTTATACATGAATAGTTCTTCACAAAATATTTACTGTGTGTATAAAAGATTTGTTTACCTAATGTGTTGTATGTGTGATGGGAAACGATATGAAGAATTATCAATAAATGCAGGACGTTCAATTTTAACTGCGCCATTGTATATATGATTTCCGTATCTCTGCGAGCGAGTAAAATGATCCTGAATAATGGACATGAGGTCAAAGTTTGAGTCTTCTTGGAAATAAATATGAAGGAAGTTGAATCAATTTACTATTTTTCGTAGAATTATTTTTAATTAAAGTTAATTGGAGTTTTAGTTGGTGAAAGTATTTATTTTAAATAAAAAATTCTAAAATTCTATTTGTAAGGCTTAAATATGAGGAGTGTACAAAAAGAGTAAAAATGCTAAACTCTATCTAAGAAATCGTGCATGAAACTCCCATTTATTAAGGGCCTATGCATTGTACTGAAAGTATATATTGTGATATCTTATTCTAATCCTCTAAACTCTATTTAACAATTCGTGCACGAAACTCCCATTGGTTAATGGCCTATGCATTGCAGTGCAAGTATATATTGTGATATCCATCCATCCACATATAGTAATAGCGAACTGTTCCTCCGCGATGTGCATGCCATTGTTAACAAACGAAAACGCTTGTAAAATATTTTGGGTTTTTGTATTGTTGCGCACATTTTTTGGCTACGAAACAATAGTTGCATTCGAAAATGAAGACCAACCTGGTTTTAGCCGTTTTAGAATAGTTGGTTTTAGCCTGGTGTTGGTTTTAGACCCCAAAAACTGCTTAAACCAAAACGATCTCCAGTTGGTCGTTTTAAACCTGGTTATAAGGGTTTTAGCAGCATTCTATAGCTGCCATCTTGGAAACGATATGATGTTTCTCGACTCCAAACTCAGGTTTTAGCAAATAAAACCTGCAGATTTTAAGGGTGGGGACATCATTTAACAACATCCTAACAAAAATACGATGTTTGCTGATGACTATCAAAAATCATTATAACCAGAATTTTATTCCAAATCCAATGATACTTCAAGATGTTTAACTGCATACATACCTCTAACACATCCAGCATGTATGACTTCATTCATTAAGAATTCTGGTCGGAATGATTTTTTGAAAATTTTGATTGTTGACAACCATTACATAGCTCCATTATGACTTTTTTTTAGCGCTTTGCAGACCCATACATCTAATTTAGAAAAGTTACCCAAGAAATTGAACATCCTAGATCACTACTAATTTTTAATTTTATCTTCAACAGTTTTCGAGATATTGCCAAAATTACTAAAACCTGATTTTGGTGGTTTTTAATTTTTTCTCAATAACTACTTAATCAATCTTCAAAAATTGTACAGAAATGATAGCTTTATCATTCCTATCAATCCTCTTATTAGTATTACAGCTTTTAAGAAATTTCAATTTTTCTGACTCTTTTTTTCAACATTTCATAAACGTACGAAATTGACTAGAATATTTCGGTGTATGATAATATCCTTTTTCGCATTTCCCGCCATTTGTCAATGCTGTACTTTCTTATGATGAGCTCGTGCAGTTGTTTTACGGAGTTTACTAAGTATTTTCGGTTCGATGATGTGATTTTGGGTTTGGTTGCGAAGAAAATTAAAATTGATCCAATTGATACTACCGTAGGTGCATTCAAATTTTCTTCGTTTTCTCTTTTTATGTCGTTATTCCCGTTTTTGCGGTTTATCAAAACCGGAAGTAGACGCTTTAAGTGTACCTCAGAATACTCAGGCATCTAAAGGTTAAAATGACACACAAAATGTCTACTGCCGGTTTTGATAAACCGCAAAAACGGGAAAAATGACATAAACGGGGAAAAGAAAAGTTGAATGCACCTAAACTATTTTCAACAATTCGTGCACGAAACTAAAAATAAGAACTTTTTCACATTGTACTGAAAAGTGAAAGTATATATTGTGGCAATTTATGTTAACAATGGCATGCACATTTTTCGACTCAACTCAACTACAGGATTAAAGTAAGATATCACAATATATACTTTCAGTATAATTCATAGCTCATTAACTAATGGGAGTTTCATGCACGAATGCACGAATTGATAAATAGAGTTTAGTGATTATTTTTATGGATTTTAAGGTGTTATGGATACGATAACCCCATTTCAGTTGCACAAATTTTGAATGAACAAGATAGTTTATATAACAACTGAAAAAATTGCCCACTATCATTTTACAGATTAAAAAAAAAAAAAAAAAAAAAAAAAAAATGTCACAAACCATACATTAGGAACCAGACTTTTGTCATTTTAATTTCAAAATAGGATATGATTGAATGAATTGAGAAAAATTGTTACAATATTGGAAAAAGAAAAAACCGCATAAAACACAAGTGTTGAATAGGTACGTATATTTCAAAAAGATACATAAATTAAAATCGTTTAAATGTGAATTCGTAATTTTTGTACATTTAAAGTTAGTAGCAAATTAGTTTATGATTCATTAATTTCCAATCACTACTTTGACATACTTTCGAACAATAATATGCTTTTTGACATTTACTGCATCTTCGCTCAGCATTGGGTTTCCTGCAAAATCGACAGAGCTTCAAATTCCCACCAGACTCAAAGATTAAACTTTTTGCATCTTCAACGCTCAACACCGGTTTCCCATCAACTGATATACTCATGTAGGGATTCATGATGATAATCTTCGATCCATAAGAAAACTTCTCCGCAACTGTCTCATCCATTGTAATATTGTAAATCATCGCTTCCATTACATCGTGATTCTCATCTTCCACCAACAACTGAATACCATCGGTAACAAAATAATCTTCGACGACCGTAACACTCACGGAAACATCTTCATAAAAATAATTCTCAGTGCGATCCATTTCTTTGAACGTAATTAATTTAATTTCAGCCAATTGGGGAGGAGCATGCTGTTTCAACTCAGTTTTCTTTTTTGATTTAGAGTGAGAACTGGTAGTTTTCAGTTTTCTATTTGCAACCAGTTTTTCCCTGAATTTCTTAACAGCTTCAACACGATGTGGATCCGTGAGTTTTGACTCACCATTTACCAATTCAGAATCTACAGTTCCCGCTCCACATTCCTTCCCGGAAATAATTTTACTTAACATTTCAAAACGTTCATTACGTTTGTACGGTAAAAAACATGGCAGTTGAATCTTTTCCGCTTCCAATCCCTTGTGATAATAATCTTTAACTTTGTCACCAATAGCGGAATGTTGATGCAACATCTTGAAGTTCGAATACGCAAGCGCCATTTCGTAGTAGACGGCCGGAACCTCCGGATGATCGGGTTCCGCGACAGCGAGAAAATCTTCATACGTTTTAATCACTCGACTAATATTTTTCCCGAGTCCTCTCACGTGCTTAGCTCTTAATAGCAACAATTCGCAGTTATTTGGAAATTTCTTCAATGCCAGTTCGGATTGTTTGACACCTTCCTCATAATCTTCGAGCGACAATAAAATGCTGAGAAACATCGAATAAAGATGTAATTCTTCTGGATATTTCTCGACGTATGTCTCGAGTAATTCCTTCATTCCAGTGTACGATCGGAGTTTAAAATGAACGTAACAAATCAAAGCTCGAATTTCTGCAGATGATTTGACCAAACGACTGTGCATCATATCATTCCAAATCTCATCAATAATACCAGCAGCATTTTCCCGGTCATGTTCATCCCAGTGAACAACTAAAGGCTCAATTTTCAAACATTCCGACAGTTCATTCAAGACGCACAATTTGACTGACAATTCTAATTTTGCCGATTTCTTCAACCATTTTACCACGGCACAGAAATGAATGACAGCTTGTTGCATTCTTTTAGCAGTATCAGATGTAAATTGTTTTAACACATTCAAGTTGAAAGGATAAGGATAATGATCAATAATTAAATCATCGCTGGTTGGCATATTTTCAAAGCACTTCTTCTCCAATTCGACACACTGTCGTTCCAATTCATCAAAATTCGGATTATTCTCTTTAACAAATCGCCTCCGTCGTTCCCTCAAAGACAAACCTTGAATAGGAACTCCCTTGTCTGCTTCCCAATCGCAAATTCTTCTTATATCAACCCTTTGTCTCAAGTTATCTACATTTCGTTGAAATATACTAACAGCTCCTTCAGCTGCTTTACTTTCAGTCATAAATCGTCGATGCCACTGCAAAGTTCCATCCGGATCAAAATCATAAGAAAAGTAATATTGTGATAAAGCTTCACATGCAGCGACAAAATTCCTGTCTGCGGCTAACTTCCAGTAATAAACAGCCAATTCTTCATCTTTTCTAGCACCCGTACCTTTTAAGTACAAACTGCCTAAATTCATCGCAGATCCTCCATGACCGTGATCGGACGCTTTCTTGAACCATTCAATTGCCTTTCCCGGATCGGGAAACACGCCAATTCCTTTATGATATGCAAATCCCAATAGATGTTCAGCCTCGATGACATCAATATTTATTTCTCCATCCATGAAAACGCGAAGCCGAGCAGCCGCTCTTAGAAGAAGTTGAGTGTGCATTTTCGTGTCTTTCTTAACCCCTAGACCCATTAGATACATTTCAGCAAGATTTATCATTGCAAATTCATTGTCATCGTTTACAGCATCAGTCAACAATTCCGCAGCATGGTCGTAATCTTTCTGAACTTGAACTCCTTTTAAGTAACAGTAACCTCTCCAAGATTTCAAAATGGATCCACCCAGCATTCGGTTTGCTTTTTCTACTTTTTTAAATTCCTGCATAGTATACTTAACATCCGAATTATCGGGTTTTATGAGTGTCTTGACCTCGTCCAACTTGTTTCTGATCTCAATTTTACTCGGGTCCAATATCGATGCAATTTCAAAATGTTTGGCAGCTTTTTTGTTGTTGTTTATCTTTTCATAGAAGCAACCCATTCGATAATGAGCTTTGTACCACGTTGGACACAATTCGATGGCGTTTTTGATGTCATCTTTAGCCATTTCCATTTTATGATGAAAAAATAAAATGTCATTTTCTAAACTTAAGTATGCAGCCGATCTGTTTGCGTAGAGCAATGCTGATTCGATTTTACATCGTTGTAGTCGGATACTTTGTGTGTAAATGACGACAGCGTCGACGAACTTTTGTTCCTTGTAGAACTCGTTTCCTACATTCCTCATTGTCAGTGTAATAAACGATTGCCGACTTGAAGGATGTGTTTTCATTTCCATTGAGCACAGTCTGTCCAGTTTTAAACTTCTCAATTTATCCGAAGAATCTCTAAATTTAACCAAAATCTTCGCAATATTTTGCCACGCAATATCGAATTCCTTACTGTCTATCAAATTTGAAGATCTTCTGAAGTCTGAATGAATGGCAACTAAACTTTCTATCGCTTTCTTTTCTCTTTCGGTCAAGTTAGCTTTTTTCCCAAAATCAAATTTAACTAGAACGGTGCTTAAGAGCTGTAAATCCCACAAATCGACACGACCCGATCGTAGCAGTCTTTTCCGTCTGCGGCTCGCAGTTACAAATATATTTTCTCCACTTCCTTCGATAAATTGTTGTCCTTGTTCATCCGTTTCTGACCATAATGAGTTTCCCGCCGCGAGCCATTTCTTGCGGAATAATTCACGTAAAATATTGCTGGCACGAGGGATGAGGACGTACTTCAGCTTGATGTAATTGTTTTCATTAAATGATGCCATCTGTAATG
>JH431855.1:0-10836 GCA_000239455.1 Strigamia maritima | reverse complement strand
CTCCCAAAGCGAGGGAGGAGCTCTCCGTGGTATTGGACGCAGGGGAATCCGCAAAACCAAGGTCAGCCGACGAGAATTCCGTCGAGGGGAATGTTCCCCAACCCGCACCCCTCGCCGAGTCAGAATGGTGGGACGGAGAAGTAGCAGGAAACGGAGACGAAGCCGCGGCTCCAACTGAAGCCGCTGAATCGGAGGAGAGCGCAACTCCGGAGGAAGTCGTCATCACTGCAGCAGTCGTAACCGTCCAGAAAGAACCGCAGAACTGGGCCGACTACAAGAAGTTAGAAAAGAAGAAGTAGAAAAATGATTTCCCATCTTCCTCTATTCTTGTGTTTTCTTTTTATTATTCGTTGTCCGAGTCCACCTGAACTCCGACAATAAATATTCTTCTTTCCCTTAGTCATTCATAAATGTAATTAATCATTCAAGTTTTAAATTCTAAATGTTAATTTTAAGAGTTATTTTTGATATTAATATACAGTGTGTTAAATTTTGTTTTAGTTAAGTGATATCGCACAAACCCAGGTGAGATTGGCGATCTCACACTTCAATTTTAATGTTAAATTTAAGTATTAGCAATTATGTAATAAGTTGATTTTCCTTATTTGATATTGTTTGCCGATAAGTGCTCGGCGCAATAAAAAACTTCTTTATTTATTTTCTTCATACGTTCTTTCCCTAATTTTCCGGCAATTCACTTTCCATGAAGTGAATGACTCCATTTCCTTATTCAAGAAATACAATTTGATTTTTGGTCGGAATTATTTTATTTAATTTCGATCATGAATTGAAATACATGGGTCAGATAAAAACTTCGGTAAAGTTCGAATAGTTGTCCTCACGTAAATCGCCATGTTTATACTGAGACTTCCACTTCGAATGTGGATAACGGATCACGTGACCCGATATTCACACCAGATGAACGCATTTCGCGGGTTACTTCATCTGCACAATTATTTTAATGTTGTTAAGCATTAAGATACGGGTTGTAAGCGAATAATAAAGTTGTTTACCGTGTTTTGGAAGTGTCGCATTACGCCACTATTCACTCGGATAGTATTTTTCGCGGGAGTCGTTGTCTCTCGCTTAAAACGGGGTGATGTGTGACGGTCCAAAATCGGAAACTACTTATTATTCTGCCACTAGATGGCGCCGACAGTTTGTCCGCGCCATATGCAAACTACAGCTATCAATTATTCTCACTTTTGGGTCTAATAAATAACTAAGAAAAGTTTGGCCAGTAAATAATACATAAGAGAGTGTATGTTTATTGAATTATGATAAATAATAATAGTTCACATTATTATTTATACATTGGATGGAATCACTTGTAAAGTGATTATTATTTAGGGAAGGTGTTGTAAGGAATTCCTTGCAACCCTTAGTCCTTTCTTGCATATCGGGGTAATTGGTTGCACCTGCGACCTATTCCCTGGTGTGTGTAGATGACCCTTGACCCTGGTCAAGCAGAGTTCACTTGGACTCTGACAGGAAGTTGTACCGATTGGCCCAACTCCCGGCGTGTCATAGTTAAGCTTATAGTGCCCGCCTCTGATGGTCATACTGATGTTCAATTGGACACAGGCTGACCACCAAGTGAGCGACCACTATAAAAGGGCTTGCAGAGCTCTATTTGGTTCCAGATAACCCTTAAAGATATATTGATATTATGTTCAGATTTACCTAGTTGACGTGGTTTCAGAACGCTTTTAAGACTTTCGAACCGGCAGGTGCAACAACCGTAAAGACCGTAGTGAGCCATAGCATTTATGTTATGAAGGCCTATGTACCGCGAATATACAAAAGTGATGATGACATGATGTTGTGACACATCGGAGAGTGGTGATTATTGATCTGGACATGCCAGTTATCGTGACCACTCTACTTTCGGTTGGATAATTATCTATTAACGTGTTAGTCGCGATGCGGAGCGCCGGACTATAAGGATGAAGGCCAAGTGGGTTGCTTGACCCACGCGACACCCCACTCAACTCTTGTTTACGGTATCTATGTTATCGTATTGTCTTGTTAGCGACACTCTGGTCAGATGGCCCGAGTATTGATCATCATCTGTCTGGGACACATTGTCATTCGGCAATGCCAGCCCAAACCTTGTGACGAATACAGCCAAAAGTCAACCGTTAGTCGGATCGACCTCCCACTCCAAATCCTGTTAGAACCACTTCAGACCAACCAGGAATGACAGATATAGATCCAGACCTAGACATACTCCAGATTAACCCCGTACATTCATATTATTACACTCTGTTCGATAGTATATTATTCCTGGCTTTAGAATTGTATAAGTAATTGTTAGTCAGTGCTCTGTTAATAAATGCAGATTGTCATGTTTTGATAAGTTATGTGTATATTTTTCTCTCTGAGTTTCCGTACATTTTCACACACTGAGTTATCACTTCCACATCTCGTGTAGTAGTTAGTGATTTAGTCGGTATTTCGAGGTTATTACCGCTTGGTAATTTCCCCGAATATCGGATCGTCACAAACTAAACTTTCTATCGCTTTCTTTTCTCTTTCGGTCAAGTTAGCTTTTTTCCCAAAATCAAATTTAACTAGAACGGTGCTTAAGAGCTGTAAATCCCACAAATCGACACGACCCGATCGTAGCAGTCTTTTCCGTCTGCGGCTCGCAGTTACAAATATATTTTCTCCACTTCCTTCGATAAATTGTTGTCCTTGTTCATCCGTTTCTGACCATAATGAGTTTCCCGCCGCGAGCCATTTCTTGCGGAATAATTCACGTAAAATATTGCTGGCACGAGGGATGAGGACGTACTTCAGCTTGATGTAATTGTTTTCATTAAATGATGCCATCTGTAATGCAAAATTAAATTACGTTTTATTTTTAATTTTTTAATTTTATAATTATCATAAAAAAAAATTGTAAATTTAAAAAGATTAAACGAAAATTATGTTAATAGTCTTACCGTTCATGTATATATTTTAAAAATATCAAATCACCGGACAGGGCGTCAACCTTGGTGAAATCGAAACTAATAGAGCAATGGAAATAACTCCCGTGATGCGATATCTAAAGATAGTTGAGTTGGGTATTTTTCTCACATTATTTGATCGCTCAAACAGATCTATACTTACACAAAAACTACAAGTTAAAGCTTAATTTGCTTGTTGAGATAATAAGCGCACTAGGAGCACCGAACACTAAGTGTAAATGCCAAGTTTGGAATCTGACAGAAATGTTGATTCAAATCAGTGATAGATGGCGCAGATGGCGCAGTGGAGTTTGAAAACAAAAAATCAATAAAAAATTCTGTCATTTGTAAAAATTGACCCAATGAAAAAAATATTCTGGATCTTTCAATTACTAAAATTCGTGTAATTAATAATTTTATTAAAATTGCTTAAATACTTAACAATCAGTGTAGGTTTAATAGTAAAGATATTTCTTTTACATTGAAAAAAATGTTTTAATGGCATTATTATATAATTATATTCCAATAGCGTGATTTTAATACAAGTGAAAATTATAGTCCAACAACACGGCAAGGTCACAGGCAAGGTTTCTCTATGTACGCCCGCCCTCATGCGCCAGAATACGGTTCTAATAATTGTTTGTTTGTACTTGGCAAGGTTTGTGCTGCAGGATTTTCTGGGTGGACCCTCGAATAGCTGTTAGCAATTATTATTTTTGTAATGACACTGAGAAATATTTGAATCAGAATCAGTATACCACATTACAGTTTGGACACAAAAAAATTTCTTCTCTGTAATATTCCAAAGTACTGTGTAGCAGTGAAATGTCAAATAAATAAAACAAAAACCATCTGGGATGAAAATTATTAAATTAGGCCTACAGGAATTTACAGCAATTTTGTACGTGTATTTTTTAAAACTGTACAGTCGACTCCACATAGCAATCTGGGAATTTTGAGTAAAAACAATATCAATATTTGTAACTACACACTATTTGGAAAATCAATATTATATTATTTTTATTTTGAAGACATCTTAACAATCTGTAAAAAAAGAAAAAAACGAAAGGAATATCTGAAGAATATCTTATGTTTTTCATCCTCAGTTTGGCTTTGATGCACTTGTGAGTTACACAAGTCTAAATATTTTTACTTTCTAGTATCAGTCAAGCAAAAATCGCAGATAATATTGACTTTGATAATGACGTAAATGATCAAACAACTCCTCCCTTCCGTAGTGTTTTTTCAATAAAACAAAGTTATAGAATCGGACCGAAAAATATTTTATTTGTCTTTTAACTACACTTAAATATATATCAGTTAACAAAATTATAACGCTGAAATAAAGTGTAAAAAGTAAAATTAGAGAACCCGATCTGCAAATAAAAAGTGCTCTACTCACCTTTAAGGTTTTTTATTCACCAAATTAAACTTTTGTGAGAAAACACCACTGAAACTGTTGAAAATTGATGAAAATTTTCCTTTGACTCTATTGAACAATGATGATATTTTCCCAGTAATTCCTGATCCTGATAATGTTTTGCCAGTAAATTGTCCAGATTTAACATTTGACCCACAGCATACATGCATGAGACGACAACAAGTAGAATCAACACTTTCATTTGTGCAGCTGCACGTTCCCTGCACTTCTGATATGAGTATAAAATTAAAACCAATGATACAAACCAGAAAAAGATGTGGAAAATTCATTGCAAAATATACTAAAAATAATTTTTTTTTCAGTAAAAAAATATCTATAAAGAAATACAGCAAAAACTTACAGATTTGATGAGAGTTCTCTAAAAAGTAATGAGGACAATGGAACTAGTGCAATGAACAATTTTATTTTATAGGTAACTTATACTCAGGAAGCACTTGCAAGAGCCAATAGATGTACGTGTTATAAACATAAGGAAAACTTTCTTCACCATTCAAAGAAATAAATAAATAAATGAAATGACATGGTTCCAGTACATCAAATATGCAAAAGTCTTTATTTACGAGGCAAAGGTGATTATTTCCAGGGTCCACAGGAAGACGAGTCGGGCTAATGGCCCTTAAAAAGAATAAAAGTTTAAAGTTTATGGAATAATTTGAAGGTATGACGCTCAGCCCACATACCACACAGAAATTGGCCTTATTTCTCGATTAAAAAGTAAATATAGCTAAGTTCAAAGATGAGAAAATGACTACACAAATTTTATTTAAAGTTATTTAAGGTTTATGTAAAAGAAACGGATTAATGAATTAATACATGAGACTACAATAGAATAACTATTGAACAGTATAATTTTCTTTTATTTGTCACACTGTAATGTTTATATTTGCGTTTCCAAATTAAAATATTGTAAAACACTAAAATATAAAGATAAATAAATTTTGTATCTGAATAAAATAAATGTTATTTTGCCATCTCATTCTTTTTAATTTATTTGTATTAGACGTGAGATTGAATTGTGTCTTTGTGACAAACTACGTAAGTAATACTTCTGCTAGGTACTTATTCTGTATACTAGTATCATCCCAAAGACAGCCCAGCTGCAGAACCCGCCAAGTAAGCTCCAAGGTGTTCATCCAAGCTTACTTGGCGGGTCCTGGAGCTGGGCTGTCTTTGGGATGATCTGTACCCTTTTAATTGGTACGTCTGCTGATTTAAAAATAACGGCAATTTTTATTTTTATTTAATTTTGTTTAATTTTTATCATTCCTTCACTGGACATTTCACCAAAAAGCACTATCCGCAAGACATCATTTTCATCTACTTCAAACATTTCAAAGTCTTGTTTCATATTAAATTAAATTAAGTTAGTTAATTTTATACCAATAAGGTCATAAGGTATCGAACATGATAAGTTATCTAATAATTTCTCTCTAATGGACATTAAAAATATTTCTGATGGCAATTGATCGGTTACCAGTGACAATTACTAAGTTTACAAGAACACGCTTTTCTGGAAAATGACGTCATCATATATCAAGTGAAAAAGTGGAAACTAGACTGAATACTCCATTTTTTACTTTTCCAATTGAGAAATAACGACGTTATTTTCCAGAAGAGCGTGTGCTTGTAACTAGAGTAAATGAATAAACCCATAAGCTGGGTTCTCACTTGCGATTTTTCCGCTTTATCACGCAAATTCTGCGCGGAAAAGTAACGTCAAAATTGTGCTATTTTTAAAATTAAAAATTTTTCTAGGCTTTTCTGTGTTTTTGCTGCATGTGGAAACCTAGAAAAATTTTTAATTTTACAAATAGCGCAATTTTGAGGCAAAATAAGTTTTAAAAAACCGCAAAACGCAATAAAATCGCGCGATTTTACCGCAAGTGAGAATCTAGCAATAGACCGGGTTTGTGCGCTCTAGAATGTATTCCTAATATTTCTATAAAAAAAATTATAGTTCCTTATAATATTAAAATTACTTATTATACTTGTAAATCCTTGAATCCGTCATCATTTTTAGCCAAAATCATAAACACATGCTTGAAATATAAGGCTATTTTCCCTTAAAATTAACTTTTTGATTCGATTTCACTACTGATGCTGTCAAAAGACAAAATTTTTAATTTTTGTTTTGTTTTCCTCATCATTTGCTCTCCAGATTTTAGGTTTTTGGGAACATTTGGTTGAATATAAACTTTCACAATTTTTTGCTCGCTATCACCAACTTGGCCTTGTATAAACAACATCTATTAAGAGATCTTTCTTTCCAACCAAATCTACTGTGTTTAATACAACTCCCACTGTATTTCTTCACTTTTTGCATGTGCAATAAACAAATAATTTTTGAGTCAAAATTAACTCTGGTCCACTTATCATGGCCCCGCTTTATTTGATTATTTATTTCTTACTATTTGTTTATTCTTTCAACATAAAACGCTTTGCTTTTGTGTCTCGTGTGCGCTTTATATGGCAATGTAAAGAATATGAGGATTATGAGGATTTTTTGGTTTTATGTCATTTACAGCCATGTTGCTACGACACTGATCGTGTGGAAATTAGTGACATCACTGACATCATGCAAAACAACAATAAAAAATATAAACTGACAAACAATTGTCAACAAATAAGGGTTATTTAGAACATTGTTTTTACAATGGATAAATTGTTTATACACAACTTAAAATATTTCTTTCCCGTCCAAGTAGTGACCGACCACAAAAAAACTTCGAAAAGATCTTAGTCCATAACAACATAATGCTATCAGTTTTTTAAAAATTCCTCTACACCCTACGGTTGCCAAGATGACTGAGCCAATCGCTAACCCTAATGTCTTACTTGGCGAGGACTATTGCCCTCTATAATATACGGTCAAGAAAACTATGTAACCAATGAGAGGCGACACTGAGATAGCGACGTTGTTGGGCTGGGTTCCTTTATTCGGGCGAACAGAGGGTGGATGGGCCTACAGAATCGGAAGTAAAGAAACGTTGAAATGTACAAATTTTTATTTGCAGAGCTATGATGGAATACCGGAGATCACATAAACACATAAATGAAAGAGTGAGCGCTACAACTGTTAGCTTTGTTTGAAAAACTCCAATAGAACCTGCAGTTTGATTACAAACAACATTAAAAACACCATTAAAAAGTTTTGTAACAAAAGTTCAAAATGAGGCAGGTGTCAAAAATTGCTTTGAAGTGTTTTTTAAATTGATGTCGCTATAATGTAATTTCTATTACGTACAATTAGAAACAGCTGTATTGTTAATTTGTTTTCTTTTTGTTTACTATATATGCTCACGATCTCACATTGATTCTTCACTGTTCAGTCGACTATAATCGAGTGAAGATGCTTCTCCAAAAAGAGAAGCAAACTTGGCTTTTCTTAGTCTTGCAGCTATCAGGTAAAACTTCCCTCGAATAATTATTTACAATTAACAAATATTCACTTCTTTACTTAAATATGTCTAATCGAAGCATTTGTTTCAGTAATCGGATCAGTAACATCACACCACCTAATTCCACAACTCTTCAATGATGTTGATCATGCTTTGCATCATGTCTTTGGGCCTTTAAAACAATCAGTGCCTTCATCAACGACAAGTCAGAGTCAAACATATGAAGACGATACATCTTCTTATAGTGAAACTTCTTCCAGTGGAACATTCTCCAGTGGTTCGTCTTTTAGCGGATCTTCTTTTGGCGGATCATCCTCCAGTGGTTCTTCTTCTGGCGGATCATCCTCCAGTGGTTCTTCTTCTAGCGGATCATCCTCCAGTGGTTCTTATTCTGGCGGATCATCCTCCAGCGTAACATCTTCTAGTAACGGCATTGAATACTATAATGTTGAATCAAATTTCATCCAACTGATTCAATATGTCAGGGCGTCAACTACAGAAGTTAAAATAAACGCTCAACAACAATCAAATGGGTTATATAAAATAACCATAACCACAGACAAAGGATCTAAAACATATGATAACTTCTCAAAAGCTTCATTTGACTTGCTTGCCAGATTACTGAGAAACCCAACTTTACAGGTCAAAGAAGTTGGAAAAGCTGGTAACAAAGTAAAAATTTCTGTTTCTCCAGAACCACCAAAACCAACAAATATTTTTCAAATAAGAACAGGAGCATTAAATGTCGTCGAAAAATTAAGAAAAGGAGGTTACTCAATTAATATAGTTTCATCGGGTGATAAGTTTACGATAACTGTAACAGATACTTCAAATGGAAAAAAGAAGGCCTATTCTGATGTACCAGCCAATACTGGCAATGCCTTTATTCGATTAGTTAAGGACCCCTCGTTGCAATATCAAATTTTAGGCACATCTGGAGATGAGACATTTATATTTGTTCCTGATTACAGTGGAAAGAAACTACGTTGACTGTTAAACCTTTGTTTTGACATTGCTTAAACAAGTAAGGGGCCATCCAGAAAACAGTTTCAAATTAAACCTGGAACCGATGGTAAATACGAATTAATCATCCAAGACGATAAAAAACAGTCCAAAACCTACAAGCACATCGATCCCAATTTACTTTTTTCTTTGTTGCACTCATTAAGAACCCTGATTTGCAGTACAAGGTAACACCAGCTGCTAATGGAGAATCTACGATTACTCTGCAAGGACATCCTCAAGACCTCACTGCTGATGACAACAATAACTTTCAAGGCACTGAGTATTACACTGTTAATCAAAAATTTGTCCAACTGGTTAACGAAGTCAGAGAGTCAACCAAAGCTGTTAAACTGAAATATCAACCACAAGCTGATGGCCTGTTGAGTGTAACTTTAACCACTGACAAAGGATCAAAAACATACGATAAAGTACCAAGGGATGTTTTTCAATTATTTGTTAAATTGCTCAAAAACCCAACTTTACAAATCAAAGAAGTAGGAAAAGTTGGTAAGAATAAAGTAAAAATTGCTGTTTCGCCTCAACCACCAAAACCGACGAATATTATAAGAGTAAAACACCAATTTTTAGATGTTGTTCAAAAATTAAGAAAAGGTGGATATTCAATTCAAATAACAAAAGGCGACAAGTACACAATAACAGTAACTGATGACAAAAATGGAAAAAAGAAAACCTACCATGATGTCCCAGCCAAAATTGGCGATGCCTTTATTCGACTCGTTAAGGATCCCTCATTACAGTATCAAATTTTAGGCAAAACAAAAGATGAAACTGTTTTGTTTATTCCTGACTACAGTGGCAAGCAAAAGACTTTGACTGTTAAGTCTTTGTTTTTGACATTGCTAAAACAGGTACGAAAACATCCGAACAATCGAATTGACATTAAAACTGGAACTGATGGCAAATATGAGTTAACCATTGATGATGATAAGAAGCATCCTACTACCTACAAGCATATTGATCCCAATTTACTTTTTGCTTTCATCACTCTTATTAAGAATCCTGATTTGCAGTTTAAAGTCTCACCAGCTACTCACGGAGAATTTACCATTACTCTTGAAGAACAGCCTCAAGACCTCAATACCGAAACAATTGATAGTGATCAATTTATAGAATTTATAACAAAAGCAAAGAGTGATCCATCATACAACTTGAAAATTGATACTGGGGAAAATGGTTTGGAGCTTGTAATCACTCATAACGGCAAAATAAAGAAATATCCTTTGCCGGCTAAATTTCTAAACATAATTATTAAATTAATTCAATCAGAAAAGCGTCCGAAAACAGTAAAGCATGATGATGGCCAGACAACTTTTATTTTAGATGATGAAGAAACACCAACACCGGTTGAAGTAGATATGGAGTTCACCGATTTGGTTGAAGAAATAAAGAAAAATCCAACTGCAGATGTCAAGTTTAAATGGAAACCTAATGACAATGGAAAATATACTTTAACTGTTTTTATCAATGGAAAACCAAAAGAATTGAAAAACCAGACAGCTGATACAATCAAGTTTTTGATTAAATTGTCCAAAGATCCAACTTTGCCAATTCACATTGTAAAAGAAGAACCTAAACACAAAGACCTGGACCATGACAAACCAAAACATGAAAAGAAAACTGAAAAACCTGAAAAACCTGAAAAAACCTGTAAATCCTGAAAAAGAAAACTGAAAAACCTGTAAATCCTGTAAAACCTGGAAAGAAAACTGAAAAACCTGTAAAACCTGAAGAAAAGAAGCCTGAACATGAAAAACCTGGACATAAGAAGCCTGAACATGAAAAACCGATTATTAATATTGTTACACCAGGAAAAACAGAAGATACTCCCATAACCACCATACCAAAAGAACAATTAGAACTTGTCCAAACAATTAAAACAGCTCCTCAGATATCGGTTTCCGTTGCTCCAGATGGTCCAAATTTCAAAATCACTGTTACTGATGGCCAAGATACCAAAGTATATCCGGATATAACTCCTGAATTTCTGACTAAATTGATTACCATTAGAAACCAAAAA
>JH431854.1:131181-146329 GCA_000239455.1 Strigamia maritima | reverse complement strand
ATTTACCTAGTTGACGTGGTTTCAGAACGCTTTTAAGACTCTCGAACCGGCAGGTGCAACAACCGTAAAGACCGTAGTGAGCCATAGCATTTATGTTATGAAGGCCTATGTACCGCGAATATACAAAAGTGATGATGACATGATGTTGTGACACATCGGAGAGTGGTGATTGTTGATCTGGACATGCCAGTTATCGTGACCACTCTATTTTGGGTTGGATAATTATCTATTAACGTGTTAGTCGCGATGCGGAGCGCCGGACTATAAGGATGAAGGCCAAGTGGGTTACTTGACCCACGCGACACCCCACTCAACTCTTGTTTACGGTATCTATGTTATCGTATTGTCTTGTTAGCGACACTCTGGTCAAATGGCCCGAGTATCGATCATCATCTGTCTGGGACGCATTGCTATTCGGCAATGTCAGCCCAAACCTTGTGACGAATACAGCCAAAAGTCAACCGTTAGTCGGATCGACCTCCCACCCCAAATCCTGTTAGAATCACTTCAGACCAACCAGGAATGACAGATAGAGTTCCAGACCTAGACATACTCCAGATTACTCTCGTACCTTTATATTATTACACTCTGTTCGATAGTATATTATTCCTGGCTTTAGATTTGTATAAGTAATTGTTAGTCAGTGCTCTGTTAATAAATGCAGATTGTCATGTTTTGATAAGTTATGTGTATATTTTCCCTCTGAGTTTCCACACAATTTTCACACACTGGGTTATCACTTCCAGATCTCGCATAGTTGGTAGTGATTTAGTCGGTATTTCAAGGTTATTATCACTTGGTAATTTCCCCGAATATCGGATCGTCACATGATGAATTTACAAGATTTTAGTGATTTCATGGTGATTTCGTGGGTTAAATGGGTTGTTTACAGGTTAAACAGGATTTCACAGGAAATCACGGGTGTGGGTGTTTGAGAAGTTTTCAAGTTACGTAGTAGCGTGTAACTTGCTAGAGTTTAATAATGTAAGACTGCAATGGAATGTACGAATGTAGTGTTTATCAATGGTCAAATGTGTTGATTTGTGTCAGATTTATATTGTTCAGATTTAATGTGAGTTTCAATACGTCAGATTAAAGTAGGGTAGGGCTTAAGTCGCCAAACATCTATAAACTTAATTGTATCTTTCTGTCAGATAACGGTTTTTGTAGGGTTTCCTAATCGCTGATGACGTAGTAATGCTGTGGCGCCGAGTAGGAAGGCGTCACGATTTCAGATGATCTAATGCCATGTCATCCGCAGTGGCGCACTCTAGCAGCATTACATACATACACAGCATAGCTAATTAATAATTCCATTGGTTAATGACCTATGCATTGTACTAAATCCTCTAATCAAGCTGAGTCGAAAAATCATTACTTTGTACTCCAAAAATGTGCATGCCATCGTTAACAAATGAAAACGCTTCTAAAACACTTAAAAGTCAAATTTAGGTTTTTGTATTGTTGGTTTTTGTTAAGATTAATAATCATCATACGTATTGCTAGTAACTATAGCAATGTATATTGTTGTATTAAAAATTGATGATGTAACAGCCATGGCTATATAAATGTGTTCGAGAATAAATAAACCTTTTATTAAATATATATACATTTGGTTTGCTTCCACAACAGTTTTTTTGGCTAAGAAACAATGATTTTTCAACTCGGCTCGACTAGAGGATTAAAATAAGAATCCACAATTTTAGTAAAATTCAAAAAAGTTCATTTTTCAGTTTTGTGCACGAGTTGTTGGATAGAGTTTAGCGGTAACCCATTAAAAATGACAGTTCTTTTTTAGACATTCTTGTGAACCATCAAATTCGTTTGCTTGTATTGATCCCGTGTCTGTATCACTAATCTCCCTCTTTGCGGTTTGCAAGATTATAGTCTGTGACGGAGTGACTTGGCCATCGATACATTGATCGATATATCGATTCCAGTCGTAACTTTAACACGATACTACCGCCAAAATGCATAGTACCAAGATAAAGTCGCTATAAGTTAGATTAAATCATATTAACACTAATATCAGGTTTAACTTACGTTTATTACACTTTAATAAACAATTTACCCAACAATAATATTTATTCTATCGTTCCGATCTACCACGTGGTTTGGCGAGCACGTTGGAGAAGTCCTTAGCGATCCAAATAATCGGCGTTGTCTTTATGTCGTCACAAATACAAAATACAAATCAACAATTAACATGGATAGGCCTACGCTGTAATTCTATCCACGTTGCCACCAAGACATGAAATCTTGGCCGAAGAAAAGCGGTGCAAATAGTTCCACCATTTGCGCATGGTGTTTAAAGAACCTGAGTGGTTTCCAGATCACACAGTGACCTGGCTACCACATTCCGCATTCTGCACAATTGTTATTTCACAAGAGGGGTCCCGGGCCATGAAAATAGGGAGTAGAGCTTCTTGCGGATTTGACATTGATACTGATACTGACCTATGATTATTTGCCTTTGTGCTTGATTTACATGTAATAATTAAGCCTTTGGCCTTTGGCGCGGTCGATATATCAATGGCCAAGTCACCTCGTCACAAGTCTACTCAGAACGATAGGGTTTGGTTCATTGTTGTGTCATGTCAGTGTGATGTTGTTGCCAGGTGACATTGGTTTATGAACTACACAGCCGAACTCCGTTGCAATAACACTACCACATCACACATTGTAATGATTGAGTCATTACAATGAGGTTTGGATGTTGTTTCATTGTTGTTGCAGGGATTGGTGCTACAACTATGTCATATTGTATGTGGCACCCTCGAACAGCGTTACATACATAGATAATTTTATGTGTATTGGCTTGGATTGGATTATCAGGCAAGAAATTTATCAAAGTCTGGAAGTTATTTTAATATGAGAAATATAACATTAATCTATAGCATATCAAGTATAGTTAATTGCAAATGTTTGTGCGGCTATGCAACAATTAAGGGTCAATTACCAGTGCAGTTTGCCAAAATCGTGCACTTGTTAGCCCATGAACAAAGCCAATAATGAATCAACATTTTTGAACGTCAATCGAATGTTTGAATGTTATGTTCATAGACAACATCCATTAGATGTTAAATCAACATCCTGAAACAACAATCAAAGAGTTGAATGTGGGTTGTTAATATGCAACATTCAATAGATGTTGTATCAACATTTTGCTGATACAACAATCTAACAATGTAAATATCGATTATTGATATGCAACATTGGTTTAATGTTAAATTAACATTTTATTATGTTTGAATATTTAAAAAATGTTGATAAAAAATGGCATTCTTATATTGAATCAACATTTCTGATGTTTCTGATATTTTCTTGTTTCGTGAGAGGCGATTAGGCTTATCTTGCACGTTGCGTTAGTGACAATTGTGACTAACGTAATATTGCTTGATATTCTTAGTTGCAAGTAAGAATATCAAGCAATATTACGGCAATAATACACCTCCTATTAAATATATTATTTAGCTTACCAAAAAACTGATGCTGCTCCAGATAAACGAATTCTGTCTCCTCTCAGACACAGATCATTGAAAATTGGCTAAGAGAGTCAAATAAGCGAAGAAATAATTTTGAGACTCACTTTTTAGAAAACAGTGTACTGTAACATAAAAAGAAGCAATAAAAGTATTTTTCTCTTACGGAGATTTTTTTTTCAATTTTAATGATCATTTTTTTCACTATTTGCTGGATCCAGCCATGCACAAGTTGAAGTTTTCTAATTTATTAAAACATTAAATTTATAACTTGTCATGTTTAACGATACGTATTAGGAACTTGTCTGTCATGCCAAATATATTTTATATTTTTATCAATATGAGTTATTACAGACAGAAGTAATTCAAGTAAATTTTCCAGTTTTGTTAGCAGTACAAGTTTTGTAATAAAAAAAATTTAGCTGTATTTTAAAAAATAATTTTTTCAAACATTGAAATTTAAGTTAAATTGTTCGTTATTGAGTCGCCGTAGTAACAAGTGGCTTAAAAAGGCTTTATTTTTGCTTACATACACCTGCCCAAATGGGATTTTTCTGTAATATCTGTTTCTCATCGAATGGTGGCGCCATTATGTGACAAAAAATTGAAAAGTCAAAGTTGTCCAAAAATTGCGTTCATAAGTTCATTGGAAAGAGGACAAAGCACTGCTCATGGTAATATAGTTTTTTTTAAGAAATGAGGACGAGAAAGTTAACTTTTTGGCCCCAAAATCGCAATTATGGCAAAATAAAAAGTTGTTCAAAAATTGTGTTCATAGGTTTGTTAGAAAGACGAGGAAACGCTGATCATGAACTTGATGTGCTCTTTCTAAAAAAAATAACAGTTGACTTTCTGACCAATGATCACCGCGTTTTTAAAAAACTAGCAAGTTACCCGTTACTACGTAACTTGAAAACTTCTCAAACACCCACACCCGTGATTTCCTGTGAAATCCTGTTTAACCTGTAAACAACCCATTTAACCCACGAAATCACCATGAAATCACTAAAATCTTGTGAACATCATTAAAATCCCGTAAAAATCATTACAATCCCGTAAAAAATAATTAAAATCCCGTAAAAATCATTACAATCCCATAAAAAATAATTAAAATCCCGTAAAATTCACTAAAATCCCGTAATATTCATTGAAATCCCATAAAAATCATTAAAATCCCGTAAAAATCATTAAAATCCCACAAAAATCATTAAAATCCCATAAAAATCATAAAAATCCCGTGAAAATAATTAAAATCCTGTAAAAATCATTAAAATTCCATAAAAAATCATTAAAATTCCATAAAAAAATCATTAAAATTCCATACAAAATCATTAAAATTCCATACAAAATCATTAAAATTCCATAAAAAATCATTAAAATCCTATAAAAATAAAAATAATAAAATCATTAAAATCCCGTAAAAATCATTAAAATCGCGTAATAAAAATTATTAAAATTCCGTACAGGACTCTTAAAATCCCGTAAAATTATTAAAATCACGTAAAAGTCACTAAAATCCCGTTAAATCACACAAATTCCGTCAACAATGACCCGTGAAATCCAGTGGATTCCAATCAAATCCTATCCTGTTAAATATACTGGATCACCAATCCCGTGGGGTCCCGTGTGGATTCCCCTGTTAAACATGTGTCCGAGATTATTAAAACGTCACCAATAACAGCCAATCCCGTTGAATGCTGTTTAAAAACTGGTGCGCCATCTGCCGTTGGTTGCAAATATTGCTGAAGGCTTCGGACACCAACGACAAATTATATTATGATGATGATGATGATGATGATGATGATGATGATGATGATGATGATGTTGATGATGATGATGATGATGATGATGATGATAAGAGTGTGTCCCAAATTTTTCACAGTGGCGGGTGTTTGGAACAAAGTCTCTGTTCTTATGCTTTTCTGATGGAAACTCAATCAGAGCATTTTGTGGGGTTATTTAGGTCTGACCATGCCTGATTCCGCACTACCCGTCCTGATTTCGCGCCGTAGTGCCCTATTTCGCGCCTCCTGATACTGCGCCAGATTTAATTAATAGGTTCCTATTCCGCACCGATGCATTTCTATTCCGCATCCTTATTCTGCGCCAAAATTATCCGGCGCGTAATAAATGCCAAAATTATCCAGCGCGGAATAATTATAAAAATTTCACCATGTAAATCCGGTGTAAATCCGGTGTAAATCCGGTGTAAATCCGGTGTAAATCCGGTGCAAATCCGGTGTAAATTCGGTGTAAATTCGGTGTAAATCCGGTGTAAATCCGGTGTAAATCTGGTGTAAATTCGATGTAAATCCGGTGTAAATCTGGTGTAAATCCGGTGTTCGGGATTTTCAGATGAAATAATCCGGTATTCGACCGGTATTCGGAATTTGAATAAATTCAAAATTCGATGAAATTCGGTATCCGGAATTCGGTGTTTGTTGGATCCGGTGCATCCCTAGACTGAGAACGGTAACAATTGTATCAGAAATAAATTTACTTCTGACAACAATGCTTCTGGTGGTATCTAATGAAGCCACTTAACGACTAACTAGCAATACTGACACTAGGTGTCTCTAACCCAACATGATTTTTACAAGAAATATTCTACTTCATATCTGTATTCCGAATTCAACTAGAAACGGTAGAAATGATCCGCTCCAACGTCATCCATTCTCAACCGCGAAGAAAAAAAGCAAAATGGGAGGCGGCGACCAATATCTCTCTGAAGTCGAGAAAGTAATGTCTCTAAATTCCTAATTCCATACAGATATTTTAATAATAAACCTATTTGACAGGATCCCTTTGATTCGAAAGGCTTTGTCGAACGATTAACGTGGAAAATTCGATCCCGGCCGGCGAGCCAAGCGACCAAACAAGATTTCAACTTCGATCCGCTCGTCCTTCACGATGCATTTGAGCAGGCAATTCGGTAAATATACGAAAACACTACCGTGTCAGTTGTTTAAAAACATTTTCAAACACGGTCAATCGTGTTTTCTGTCCATAAATGTAAATTTTTTTTTTTTTTTTTTTTTTTTAGTAAAACAAACTAATTTCAATTTCTATCCAGGGATTTGTCGGATTTGTACGAATCAACGCTCGTGCAGACGGAAAAACTGGAAATGCTGTGCAAAGACGAAGAGAAGGAACTGAAGAGCAAAATCCAGCACTTGCAGCAGCAGAACAAAGCGTCGTTGACGAGTTTTCAGGAGCTGGACGAGCGCATTAATTACGTGGCGACTAAAGTGGTGCATCTGGGCGACCAGTTGGAGAGCATTAATATGCCACGTGCACGGGCGGTCGAGGCGCAGAAGCTCATAAATTATTTCGGAGAGTTTTTGAATCCGGGACCGCTTATTTCGGAGGTTTTCACGGATAAGAGTCAGTTACATGACGCTGCGGATGTTATTCAGAAGCTGAATATGGTCGCTGAGGAGTTGACGCTTGAAAAGTGCGTGGTTTTGTTTGATTTTGGCGATTTATTTTGGATTTTGGATTATTTATTGAAATTAATCGATTTCGTTTTCGATTTTATGAAATTAATCGATTTCGATTTCGATTTTATGAAATCGATTGATTTTGATGATTTATTCGATGAAATCGATTGATTTTGATGATTTATTCGATTGATTTTGATGATTTATTCGATGAAATCGATTGATTTTGATGATTTATTCGATTGATTTTGATGATTTATTCGATGAAATCGATTGATTTTGATGAATTATTCGATGAAATCGATTGATTTTGATGATTTATTCGATGAAATCGATTGATTTTGATGATTTATTCGATGAAATCGATTGATTTTGATGATTTATTGGATTAAAATCTTTATTTTTCTCTCTCTCTCTCTGATGTTGTAAATTCGATTTAGTTTGATGATTTTCTGATGTAAATCGATTACTTTTAATGTATTTATTGAAGTAAATCGATTAATTTTAATGTATTTATTGAAGTAAATCGATTAATTTTAATGAATTATTGCGACAAATATATTTATTGTGATTATTTAGAAATATCTATTGATTTTTATTTGTATATTTTATAGTTTGCTTCGATTTGATGCAGTAAAAAAGCGAATTTCGGATAAATATGAAGAAATTGAGAAACTTTTGATTGATCAATTTAAGGAAGCCCACATAACCGGCAATCGAGAGGAGATGAAACAAGTTGCACTCATTTTATCTCCGTTTAAGGTTTGTTTATATAAATTCGAGTCTAAAACAATATTTACTCACAAATTCCATTTACTTTCAGCATTACTCGGAATGTATCGCGGCTTTTATCAAACACAGTCAAGGAGTAAGATACAAAACTATTAAAATTATCACAAACTTCAATTTCTGACGTTTAATATGTGCGCAATTTTATTTTCTAGGTTATGAAGAGTTGGAAAGAGATTTTTCCGAGGGTTTTGCCGCTGTGCAAAACGAATTACGCCATTATGAATGAAGTTTTCGTGAATCCGAATCAAGTTATGCTGATGTTTATTCTCTGCATATATCAAAAGAAGTTACGAGTACGTGAAATGAATTAATTGTCTATGGACTTGTATGATAAACGACTCACTTATCATGAAATATATCGATTATCATGACAAAACGACTCATTTAACTTAAAATATGTCGATTATCATGACAAAACGATTCATTTATCATGAAATATGTCGATTATCATGACAAAACGACTCACTTAACATGAAATATGTCAATTATTATGACAAAACGCCTCATTTAACATAAAATATGTCGATTTTCATGACAAAACGACTTTTTTTTGTGAAATAATAGGAAATTCCACACTAAAACTTTATGAAATGAGTCGAATTTCGTGATAAGACTATATATTTTTATGTAAAAACTATATTTTTACCAATTTTCACCAGGAACATATTCAGCTGATTCTCGAAGACAAAAAGAACACCCCTGAAAAATATTTAGAAAACTTATTCAATTTGTATTGCGAGTAGGTTTATCATCGAACATGATTAACAATAATTTATTCATATATACTTCGCTACTAATTTTAGAACCGTGAAATTGTCAAACGATCTGAGCGAATTTAATTTTGGCAACG
The DNA here is from genome assembly GCA_000239455.1 of Strigamia maritima. Lineage (NCBI taxonomy): Eukaryota > Metazoa > Arthropoda > Chilopoda > Geophilomorpha > Linotaeniidae > Strigamia > Strigamia maritima. The sequence goes on along the minus strand of JH431854.1, from coordinate 137,765 downwards.
ATCCGACATTGTTGCATAAAGTAACGAAAAGTATTTTTGGTGAATACTTGAACAGATACATCATGTAAAGTCAATTCAAAGAGTTAAATGGATAATGAAATTGATTTTTAATGAAATTTTTGTGTTTTCAGGGATGAAACCGACTGCTTGAAAGACAAGTTTGAGGGGATTTTGCAGAAATATTACAATGATTTAAAACATCAGAAGAAACCGATTCAATCTGGAGCGTGAGTTAAATTCTTTTCTTTGTTTTTGCAAGAATTTAATTCTTTCAGGTTGGAAATTATTGAAAATTTGTTTTTTTATTCGAAAAATCAAGATTTTGAATTAATTTTGACAATTTTGACCGAAAAACCAAAATTTGGTGTAAATTTCATGGATTTTTCACCGAAAAACTGATTTGATATGAAATTGACAGTTTTTAAGCAAAACTAATTATTTTTTGGCTCAAAACCCGACATCAAATTACAGTAAACATCGATTTTGTATGAAATTTTCAAGTTTTCTGTCTAAATAATTAAATATATCACGAAAAAATGACTTTTTTCGGCTCAAAAACTATCGAAAGTTTACTTAATCGTCTTAAAAAACAATAATTTTGGTCGAATTTGCGAATTACCGACTAAAAGAATCAATTTTTAACACATTTAACCTAAAACCAATAACCAATTTATCTATTTTTTAGTTTATACGATCTGAAACGGACATTCCAAACAAACAAAGCCACAACGGCAACTTTATCTGAAAACTATTCAGGTCAACTCTTTCTCTCCGACATCGTTTCCATGAGCCTAATCCAAAAAACCAAAATGGCACTACGAAGATGCCAAGTGTTGTCGGCGCCGCTAGATCTGGCGGCGAATTCCGCACGGATATTTAACGTACTTTTGCATTATTTGCACACTGAGTACATCGAGTACGCGTTGGAAATCGGGATACAAAGTGAGTAAATTAAGGAAAATCGTTTAATTTATGAAGTTTGATCAATATTTTATTGATTTTGATAGATATTCCAACTGGGGAATTGAAAGATGCGCCAAAAATATATTTTTTTGATGTCGTACGTGAATGCACGACAAGCATGCAGCTGTTCGACAAGATGTTTGTCATGAATTTATCGCCGCTCACGATGTAATTTTAATTTATTGTGTCTTTTTGTGGCAGAAATTGCAGTTTTGGTCAGACAAATGATTTTTTGAAACAATAGTTTGAGACCTGGAAATCCATTCTTTGGCTCAAATTTGTCGTAATTCGATCAAAAATTGCCTTTATATGCTCAATTTTGTCTAAATCCGATCAAAAAATGCATTTTAGGCTCAAATTTGCCTTAATTTGATAAAAAATGCATTTTTAGACCAAAATTTGTCTTACTGTGATGCATTTTTAGACTCAAATTAGTTTTAATTCGATCAAAAAATGGCCTTTTTTTAGCTCAATTTTTTCATACCACAATTCGATCAATAATCGCATTTTTTTTGGCTTGAAAATGATTAATTTAAACGAAAAAAAATCCTTTTTTTCAACTAATAAATTTTATTTTAGCCAAAAGCCTCATCTGTCTATCATAATTCAGTTGAAATTAACTTGTATTCAACAGCAACAGCTCAAGACACGCAGAATTAATGCAAAAGAAAAAGAACTTCAACTCCAACGTCGAACAGAAAATCGACATCGGAATCGAACGGTAAATTAAAAAATCCAAAAATCCAAAAAATAAAACTTTAAAAAAAAAAAATAATGTTTTCCAGATCACTGGCGGCCATCTTTGCATGGATCAGCCACATCCTCAAAACCGAACAAAAGAAAACCGATTTCAAGCCTGAAAACAAACAAGGCGACGACCAGAGCGTCGAAATCGCGCAGAGCGGAACGGAAGTCAGAATATTTAACCCTTTTTCTACAATTTTAAAAATTAATTTCACATTTTTTACCAGGCCTGCATGAAGATCGTCAAATTTCTCAACGCGCAAGTGAAGAAAATCAAAGAGTGTTTTGTTGGGAAGAACGTGGACGCCATTTTGTCCGAAGTGGGGATCCGGTTCCATCGGTTGATATTCGAACATTTGCAGCAGATTCAGTACAATGAACAAGGTGTTTATTTGATTTGATTTTTTGTGTTTTGATTGATAATTTTTTTTTATTATGTTTTAGGCGCCATTTTATTGATTTTCGATGTGAATGAGTATAGGAAGTGCGTGCAGAATTTCCATATTTCGTTGGTGGATGATTTGTGGGAGTCGTTGTTCGCACTGTGTAATTTGTTTGTGGTTCCGGCGGCGAGTTTGGATTCTATTTGTCAAAATGATTTGCTGGTAAGGATGGTTTAGTGTGAAATGATTGGTTTTAACTTTTAATTGAAATTTGACCGGTGAAATGATAGTGAAATTGAAATTTGACCGGTTAAACTAAGGAAAATGGAAATTTGACTATGTAAATTTTGTTTAACCGCCAAACTTTAGTTTAAATTTTGTTTTTTATAACAGGTAAAATTTAGTTTAAATTTTGTTTTTTATAACAGGTAAAATTTAGTTTAAATTTTGTTTTTTATAACCGGTAAAATTTAGTTTAAATTATGTTTAACCGGTCAAATTTTTGTTTGATTTTCGTTTAACCGGTCAAATTTTTGTTTCATTTTCGTTTAACCGGTCAAATTTTTGTTTCATTTTCGTTTAACCGGTCAAATTTTTGTTTCATTTTTGTTTAACTGATCAAATTTTTGTTTAAATTTTGTTTAACCGGTCAAATTTTCCTTTCATTTAGTTTAAACTAAAATTTGACCGAATAAACAAAAAGGGTTTTCGACATCAGATATCATCAGATATTTTATAGCTGAATAATTTTCGCCATTCCTTAAAAAGGCTTAAATTTATTTGTTAAGGTTTTCAGAACAATTTTGGGAGGGAAAAGCAGTAGGGGGCTGTTCAATTATTTAAAGGGGGAAAGAAGTTAAAAGAAAGGGCCATTTAGTTTGATTTCGGTCTATTAACACAAACGTTAACAAATCGATTTTTCAGGCACATTTGGACAAAACTGTGATCCGCAGTTTCATCCAGTTACGGCCCGACCAAAAATCAAGGCTACTCAACATGAAGCTCAATTACAAGCAATAACATTCATTATTTACCTTTATTATTATACAATAATTATATAATGTATATATATTTACCTATCATATATCTGGAACTAACAATAAAAGCTTATTAAAATTGTGATCACAAATATTTAAAATTGTGTCGCGAAAAATTTAAAGATTTGTGCTTTCACGAACGTAATTTTTTAAATTACGAATGTCAGATAAATACGAGATTTTAAAAATTAATCTCGTATTTCATTTAACATTCGTACAGTAAAACCTCCACGGACGGGACACTCCGCGGAAGGGACACCCCTGGTCGGGACGATATTGGCTGGACTTGACCCGATCAATCCCGACTAATAGAAATTTACCTCTACGGACAGGACACTCTGTGGACAGGACAGAGGACAACTCGTCCAATCCCGTTTGGTCTAATGACCTCTGCGGACGGGACAAAACAATAAATTTTGCATAATTATTTTTAAAAAATTAGAAATTTTTAGAATATTTATTTAAAAACATGAATTTGTTTAATTGTGATTGAAAATTTTGAATTTTTGATTGAAAATTTTGAATTTTTGATTGAAAATTTTGAATTTTTGATTGAAAATTTTGAATTTTTGATTGAAAATTTTGAATTTTTGATTGAAAATTTTGAATTTTTGATTGAAAATTTTGAATTTTTGATTGAAAATTTTGAATTTTTAAAAAATTAACTTGAAACTGACCCATCATGGACCATTACCTCTGCGGATGGGACAAAGGGCTCTTGTCCCATCCACAGAGGGTCCCTCTGTGTACGGGACACCTCTGTGGACGGGACAAAGTATGGATAGACCCGAGGTGTCCCGTCCGCAGAGGTTTTACTGTATATCGAATATATGAGATTTATTTTTCAATTCGTTGATATACGAATGCACTGCACTTGCGCAGTGTGCATCAAAATTCGCACATGCGCATTGTTCTGCAATTTGAAGCGAGCGTGGCGTCCATCTTGGTTTTCATCGGCTTGTTGTATTTTCGGTAGGTTTTTAGTCATCTAGGTTAGAAATTTGTTTGCAACTAACTATTTTTTAATGTAAACATGACATTAGACACACATAATTTATACATTTTCTACTGGAACATTGAGCGAAGCCATGTTTCTCGTTTATTTGTTTATTTCGTTCTCGTTCGTGTTTAATTGTTATTCAGGATCCGTTTACTTCATCGACTGACGTTTCATCGACTGACGTTTTATCCCAAACGTTTCATCGACTACGTTTCATCGACAGCATTTGGTAGAACGTTTCATCGACTGATCAGTTCATCGACTAGTCAGTTTATCGAAATTCGATATACCGACCTGTCGATTAAACGTCAGTCAATATAAGGATGAAAAAAATTCTACAACACAAATATCAGAATTAAAAATTAAAAACTATTTATTCATTTAACCTAAATTTCTCCAAACCATTTTACCAAATTTGAATGCATATTTAATCATATTTTAAATAACTTGCAATTCCTCGAATAAACTGTAAAACATCCATGTTTTTGAGACCTTGCATTAAATTATCATGCTTAGTTCACACTGAACATGACGTAACGTAACGTAACTTACAAAAATTTTACAAAAATTTTACGTAACTTAAGGAAAGTAACATGATTTTGTTTACTCTGTTTGTAGACAGTAAATGTAAATCAACCAATCACGCAATTTCTCATTTCATTTCGTTTCTAATGAGACATTGGTTGCCATAATTTCTTAAGTTACATTACTTCTTACTTCAAAATCGATTTTGAAGTAGGAAGTAACATAACTTAAGAAATTATGGCAACCAATCTCCTATTACAAACGGGATAAAACGAGAAATTGCCTGATTGGTTGATTTACATTTAATAATAATTTATTTCATATTTATTAATTATCTCGCGTCTCGTAATTAAATCTCGTTCGTGAAAGAGCAAACCGTCTAGTGCTAAAAATAGACACACTGCTATTTTTTGTGCGAAAAAAATTAAAATACGAAACAGAAAAAACAAAATTTTAATATGATTTCATTTTAATTTTCTCGTTTTATCAATTCCGTAACGAAAGATTTCGTGACATGTTTCGTAAATACGGCTTGATTTGCACATGCGCACTGCATGCAATGACAACAGTTGTCGTCCAATTTCGCCGCCATTTCCCCACCGCTTCAGCTGCAATTTCGGCAAATTTGTGTCGATTTCATCATCTCAGATGTTTGTTTTTTAATCAGACAAACACCTTGCACAAACCACAAGCCCAATATTTAGGCTTAATTCGTGATAAGGTGCCTGGTTCTGCTAAAAATCGTTACCGTCACTTAAATGTCCTATGTAATACATTTAGTGGCAAATCGCAACCTGTTGTACTAAATTCAAATTACTCAATTAAAAAAAATGAAAATATTTCGTTTATTTTTTAATTTCGTAATTTTTTGTACAAGAAAACGCATAGTGCCTAATAAAAACTGTATTTGATAAACACAATATAACAACAGAAGACAACGTCCGTCAGTCAGTGTTTCTGACTCTGAAGTCAGTGTGGTTGTGCTTTAGCAACTCGTTTTATTCATTTTGACGTCTTGGCATTTTCTTTACTTTTTTATTTTGACTTTATAGAATCGATATCAATTCGATATTGATACAGAATGTTCTTATTTTGAATGTTCTTATTTATTAACCCTCGGATAGGCAAGCTTTAAAAATAACATTAGTGGATAACCCATACTATGGATACGCCAAAATTAATTTTCTTATTCAAGAAAAGAGCTAAACACAATCGTGTCATAGGTTGCTCATCCAAGGGTTAAAGAATCGATATTTTGAAATTCGATATTTTGTCCGAATAACTTTGTGAGACCTGAATTGATTAGTTTAAGCTCAGAGGACTGAATTTTATTTAATAAGCAGTGTTGCCAACTCTAAAATCTGGATTCCGCTTTGGTAATCTCTAAATTCCGCTAAAATCCGCTGACTCTAAAAGGTGAAAATCCACTAAAATTCCATCAATTTTTTCCAGAAAAAGCTAAAAAAAAAAAAACCAAAAAAAATTAAAATAAATTTTTAATCGGAATTTTTTAATGGAGATTTTCCAATTGGCGGATTTTTGGCGAATTTTAGGATTTTTTAAAAAAAAACATTTTGTCAATTTTTTGACAAAAAAGCTGGGTTCTCACTTGCGATTTTTCCGCTTTATCGCGCGAATTCCGCGCGGAAAACTTTCGTCAAAATTGCACCATTTTTAAAATTGAAAATTTTTCTAGGTATTTTAGTGTTTTTGCTGCATGTTGAAACCTAGAAAAATTTTCAATTTCAAAAATATCGCAATTTTGAGGCAAAATAAGTTTTAAAAAACCGCAAAACGCAATAAAATCGCGCGATTTTACCGCAAGTGAGAATCCAGCATAAGAAAGACCCCACACGGCATACTTATTTTTTTTAGCTTTTTCTGAAAAAAATTGGCGAAATTTTATGATTTAAAAAAAAAAATATACATTTT
>JH431854.1:110625-122257 GCA_000239455.1 Strigamia maritima | reverse complement strand
TTTTTTTTTTTTTTTTTTAAGGGTAGTTTTATCAAATGGAGATTAATACAGAGAATCCGTTGGGGACCGGTGGGAAGTTGGCGACGTCGTTCGCAACGTTGATGAGGACGCTGTGGTCTGGTTCGCATAAATCGTATTCTCCGTCCAAGTTGAAGGTATAGTTAAATTAATGTTTAGGTTATGTTTCGAGGATGTTTACAACTGAGTTTAGATAATTTGAAGTTGAAAACTTGTTTTTGTGGTAATTTTTTAGCAGAAAAATTGTTTTCTTTAGCCATTTTCAAGATGCAAACTGTTTTCATAACTATTTTTTATCTTCAAAACTGTTTTTATCTCCATTTTTACGCTGGAAAACTGTTTTCATGTCTGTTTTCACGGTCGTTTTCACGCTGGAAAACTGTTTTCGTGATCGTTTTCACGCTGGAAAACTGTTTTCGTGATTGTTTTCACACTGGAAAACGATTTTCATGATCGCTTTCACGCTGGAAAACTATTTTCGTGATCGTTTTTACACTGGAAAACGGTTTTCATGATCGTTTTCACTTGGGAAAACTGTTTTCACGCTGGTTTTCACGCTGGAAAACTGTTTTCGTGATCGTTTTCACGCTGGATTCTATTACATTGCTATTCTAAACAAAAAACAACTGTTTTTATGGCTGTTTTTAATCAGGAAAACTTGTATTCAAACCGATGTTTAATCTGGAAAATTGTCTTCATGGCTGTGGAAAAATGTTTTTAATGCGTTTCATGTCTGATTTAAAACGATTTTTAATCCTGAGAATCTAACTCATAAAAACTATCGACGAGAGCATACGCGCGGATTTGTTGAATTCGAATTTCTGGTCGAATCTCATTGGTCGGCGCGCCTATTGTTTTATTTAGCACCATGAAAAATATCCGAAAATAAATTTGTTTTATCCACTTCTGAAACAATTAGCCGTCAGAGCGAGCCACTCCACCCCAATCCCAAAATGGCGATGGCGCGATGTTTCAAGAGATTTCACGAGATTCCTCGAGATTTCACGAGATTTTGTGAGATTTTACTAGATTTCGCGAGATTTTACGGGATTTTACAGGATTTAAATTCGCTCGGGTATTTTGTTAAAATCACGTGAAATCTCGCAGAATTTCGTGAAATCTCGCGGAATTTCGTAAAATTTCGTGAAATTTTGTGTAATCTCGCGAAATCTCGTAGAATCCCATGAAATCCCGTGGAATCTCACGAAATCTTTTGAGAAATATAGATTTGTTGTTGCTGTAGTTTTTCTCGTTAGATTCTCTTTCCGAATACCACTCGCGCTAGTGATTGTCGAAACAACTTGCAACCATTCATTTTTTTTACTCATTGGTAAAACCACTCGTGCATCTAAAAATTGCGACCAGAATAAACCACTCGTGCCCTGCGGGCACTCGTGATTTATTCAGGTCGCAATTTTTGATGCACTCGTGATTTCTACCGAGTAAAAAAATTCATTGTTACAAGCTTATTTCGACAATCACACTAGTGCTTGTGGTATTACAACTGAAAACGGACTTTAAGTTGGAAAACTGATTTCTCTGTAGGAAAACCATTTATAATCTAGTTTTAAACATTCAAACCAGTTTTCTAAACAAATTTGTAACCAATAAAAATTAATTTTTTAATTCCAGAACTTGATCTCGTTAAAAGCGAACCAATTCACCGGTTTTCTCCAACACGATGCACAAGAATTCATGGCATTTCTATTGGATGGTCTTCACGAAGTAAAAATTAATCATTTTTCAATACTTTTATCCAATTTTTCAAATCTCCACATTCTCAAAAAATCGATTTTGCTTTTATTCAGGACTTAAATCGTATAAAAACGAAGCCCTACATGCAGACCTGTCCAGACGCTGACAATCGCCCGGATGCAGTTATCGCCAACGAAGCATGGCAACTCTACAAGAAGCGAAACGACTCGATCGTAGTCGATTTATTCCAGGGTCAATACAAATCGAAACTAGTTTGTCCCGTCTGCGCAAAGGTGTCCATCACTTTTGACCCGTTCCTCTACCTCTCGGTGCCCCTTCCCAAGACACAGCGCTTGTTCCCTATTACTTTTTTCGCCAAAGACCCGTCCAGGAGGCCGATAAAGGTAAAAATCGATTTAAGATTCGATGAAAAACTATTGCATTTGATTAAAAATGGATGAAAACTGATTGAAATCGATTAAAAATGTTTGAAAACCGATTGAAATCGATTAAAAATGTTCGAAAACCGATTGAAATCGATTAAAAATGGATGAAAACCGATTGAAATTGATTAAAACGGTTGAAAACCTTTTGAAATTGATTAAGAAGAGATGAAAACCGCTTGCAATTGATTAATTTGATTAAAAATTGATTGAAATTTATTTAAACATTTTTAAAGTCGATGGAAAATGAATTAGGTCAAACTGATTAATTGGTTGAAAATGATTAAGAATTGACTAAAATTGGTATAAAAACGATTAATGTGGTTGAAAACGATTAAAATCGGTTTAGAATTGATTAATTTAGTTGGAAATGATTCAAAATTGATTAAAATCGGTTGAAATTGTTCAAAATTGGTTGAAATCGATTAAAAATTGATCAAAATTGGTTGAAGTCGATTAAAAATTGATCAAAATTGGTTAAAATCGATTAAAAATTGATCAAAATTGGTTGAAATCGATTAAAAATTGATCAAAATTGGTTGAAATCGATTAAAAATTGATCAAAATTGGTTGAAATCGATTAAAAATTAATCAAAATCGATTAAAAATTGGTCAAAATCGATTAAAAATTGGTCAAAATCGATCAAAATCGATTATGATTGGGTTAAAAAGATTATAACTTAATTGAAAAATGATTAAAATTGATTTAAAATCGATTAATTTGGTTGGAAATAATTAAAAATTGATCAAAATCGGTTCAGCTGATTAACCTTGATCAATAATGGATAATCGATTTTTGATGTTTATTTTTGTTGTTTTCGTTTTAGTTTTATCTGCGACTGTCGCAAAACGCAATCGCCAACGAGTTATTTAACGAGTTGTCCAAGTTGACCTCGGTCCCCACGTCGTGTTTGCGGATATTCGAAGTTGCCCGGAATAAGATCTCGCGATTTTTGAGCCGGGGTAGCAATATCGAGACCATTAACGAGAATACTCCTGTTTTTGCGTAGGTTTTATATAATTTTTTTTTATATTTGGTTTTTATAATTTATTCTCTTATTTCTTTTTTTGGTTTCAGATTTGAAGTTTTGGATGAGGATTTAATTGGCGAATCGGTTGTGGAATACACGATTTTGCAGGTATTACGACAAAAAAATACCGTATATACTTGCGTATAAGTCGAGGATTTTTAGACCAAATCCAGGCCTATTTTTCGAAATTCGACTTATACGCGGCCCGCGGGTCAAAGAAACAAACATTTTTTTATTTTAGAATTTTATAAATCACGTTCGTTCAACATGCAGCCTACCCTATAGGCTACCTATAGGGTGGCTTGAACGTTGAACGGACGTGATTTGCGAATACCGTATATGCTCGCGTATAAAGTCGAGGATTTTTGGACCAAATCCTGGTATTTTTCTTCCAATTTGACTTATACGCGGGTCAATGGTTTTTGATCCGTTTTAAGTCGCGGTCGACTTATACGCGAGTATGTACAGTAGTTTGTTTTTGTCAATGTAGATAATATCGATATTTTTTCTTAAAAATTAGTAGATTTTTTAACATACATGATTAAACTTTGTGAAATAGTCAATATTTTAACATAGTGATGTTTAAGTATCGAAAAAAAATCGATATTTAAGGAAATTAATTGACTAAACATAAAACATCGATATTTTAACAAAATTAATTGATAAAATATTGACATCTTAAAGGTCAAGTATAATATGCGACAGACTGTTAACAATAACATGTATTTCATTCTTTAGAATATTTTATTGTTGTTGTTGTTTTTTTTGTTGTTTTTTGTTGTTGTGCATTCAATCCTGAAAAGAATTGTCACTTATTTACCTAAAATGACTTTTGAAAGGCAAAAGTAAAAGTAGCGCTAGCAGTGGGCGCTACTTTTATTCAGTAGCGGCCCAACACTGATGACGACAAATCAGGGGTACGGACATCATCAAACATTGTGGCGGCGGAACACGCACCTACGTCGGGCAGGATGTTCAGTGATAACCGTCAAAAAAGTTGATTTATTTTTCACAATTTTATCTATTTTCTAGCAGATTCTCATGAAATATATTAGCCAGTAATAGCCCAGATGTAATAGACATTTTATCAACTAAATCTAATTTTTATTCAACAGTTGAAACAATAAAAATACAAATAGAAATGCATGAACAAATTTAAAATGTGTTCATTGAGAAGCCACTTTTCCATAAAGGCAAAAAAGGAGAAGTGACTTTTCCTTTTCAGGATTGAATGACCTATTGCCTATACAGTTGGCTCACCTTGTTTCTTGTGCAAAACATCATATTCGAACAAACATCGATCGACGTCACCAGTTCTCATTGTTAACAAAACAACCATCTGCGCGTGCCAAGCCATGTGCATGCTCAGAGAGTTAAAATTCAACCAAACCTGAAAACTAGTTCTAGATCGTTTAAATTTTGGGATTGGAAAAGTTATTCGACCATGATGCATTGCATTAGGAATATCGTATTTTGTCGATTAAAGGCCGCGGCCTTTATTACAAATTGCGGCCGAGGGGTGCGGTCATAATTCGAGGGCGGCGTTTAATTCGTTTGGTCATAAATTGCCTTGCATGTACGCAACTTTTTAAATTGTAAAACGTGTGTTTAATCGATTTTAATGTATTTAATATGTGCAAACGTATTAAAAACGTATTAAAATCGTTTGAACACATGTTTTACAACTTAATAAGTTGCGTACATGCAACGTAATTTAGACAAAACAATTTAATTAAACCGTAAACATTTCGAATAATGGCCGCAGCCGTAATTCGAGTGCGGCGTTTATTTCGAATTACAGCCGAGGGGCGCGGCCATAATTCGAGGGCGGCCTTTAATCGACAAAATATGGTATTGGCATTTTTATAAAATTGACTATACTTGACCTTTAACAAAATTAATCGACGAAACACCTGAAATTCGATATTTCTTTACATTAATGAAATCTATTTTATTTCCCCATTTAAAAACTTTTTCAAATTCCAGAGAGTCAAAATGCCACTTCCCGTCACCCGCTGCTCCTGCTGCAAACACGAAGCCCCGCCAGACACCAAACTCAAACGCTGCACCAACTGCTACCGCGTCGGCTACTGCGACCAGTAAAAACACACCACACAACAACCACTTCAATCTTCTAAAAACTATTAAAAACCCCATTCCAGGTCTTGCCAACGCAACCACTGGACAACACACAAAACTAACTGCAAATTCCAACCGGAACTCATCGGCCTCCCCTTCCTCATCAGCATGCCTCGCTCTCAGGCCACCTACCGGAAGCTCTGTTACATGATCGAAGCTTTTGCTTGCTACTCTGTCGACGTGTTCCAGCCGCCAATCAAACTGAAGGAGCCACTGGGCAACTGTAAATCGACGTCTACTGTTACGTCGGCGACTATTACGGAGACTGCGGCCACCACGGAGCCGGTAGCAGAGGCCCTGAAGGAGGCAGTGACCTACACCCGGGCCGTAGTGGGGCAGATGGAGAAGTTGGGAGAGCGGTTGGCGCAGCCGTTCAGCATCTGCTGCGTTAATCAGTCCGGGCAGACCGTTTGCATGGAGAGGGATACTGTTGAGGATCTAGGGGAAGAACCGTTGGATCTGCCGTCGAAGTTTTTGGCTGTTGATTGGAATAATAACGAAAAGATGAAGAATTTCGTTTTGGTGCAGTCGAAGCCGTTGGTTAGTTGTTGACTGTTGTTTTTATGTTATTTTAATGTTGTCACTATATTGAGCACTTTTTGAGGGTTCTTTATTAAAAAATGCATCTTTTGGACTTAAATCTGCTTTTATGAGGTCAAAAACCGCATTAATGAGCTCATATGTGCATTATGTCTAAAACATACAATTATGAGCTAAAAACTGCATCTTTTGGATCTAAAACTGCATCTTTTGGATCTAAAACTGCATCTTTTGGATCTAAAACTGCATCTTTTGGATCTAAAACTGCATCTTTTGGATCTAAAACTGCATCTTTTGGATCTAAAACTGCATCTTTTGGATCTAAAACTGCATCTTTTGGATCTAAAACTGCATCTTTTGGATCTAAAACTGCATCTTTTGGCTCTAAAACAGCTTTGATGAGCGTAAAAACTGCATTTATGAAATTTCAATTGATACACATAACTGTAAGAACTTCGAACAGCCGGTGTTTTTTCACCCAAATTTTAATTCAATTTTGCAGGAAGTCGATATGGACGAAGACGATTGCAACGCCACTAGAGACGGTATACCCAAACCCAAAAACAATCCAATGCCCAAATTTAAATATTTGACCAATTTACCACAGCTCGCGCTAACATCACATTGGAACAATGCCTGCAACTCTTCACTGAACCCGAAGAACTAACACCCGACGAAGCTTGGTAAGATCAAACCATTTAAACAAGCACATTCCAACATTACTCATAACATTACTTCAGGTATTGTCCAAGGTGTAAGGAACACCGCGAAGCGACGAAACAAATGTCGTTGTGGCGGCTGCCGCCCATTCTCATTGTGCAGCTGAAGCGGTTTTCGTTTAAGAATCTGATCTTGCGCGACAAAATCGATAAGACGGTTGAGTTTCCGACTCGTCATTTAGATTTGACGCCGTATCACTGCGGGCCGCTGGAAGCTGATAACCAGCCACCCATTTATGATCTTTATGCTGTGATTAATCACCATGGAACCATTTTGGGCGGTCATTACACAGCCTTTGCACGGCTTGTTTCTCAAAACAACACGAGGCGCAGCGATGTTGGTAAGTCGGATTTCAATGTGTTTTGTAATACCGACAAAGAAGGCATTCTTTTGTTTCTACATAAAGTGACAAAGTAGACGGTATCTGTAGTTGTAACTACAAATTAACTACGTACTCAGATTTTCGGGAAAAAAATAGTTAACTACAGTCATACTCATACCTGTGCGGTACAGACATAGGATGGATCCCAAAATTTTGCCTGCTCGAGGCACCATAGGGTCCAGTGTCCCGCTAGTCAGGACAACAGAGAGAAAAAGAATTAGGTTTATAGATGCAAGCGGCAACTTAAGCCATACAAGTCTTTAATCTGACATACTGAATCTGACATGCTAAATCTGATAACGTCATGTTACGTTATGTATCTGACAAATCGCAGATTATTACCTCTGTAGTCTATTCAAATGATTGGCCGCAGAGGTTTGACTGTACTCGTAAATCGGACAATAACAAACAAAACCATAATAAACGATGAGCAGAGACTATGTTTTACTGAAAACACTGCTTTAACGAACGTTTTTTCTGTTTTTTGAGGTTTGTTGTAACAGGGTAACTACTAGTTAACTATTCAGATTTAAAAAAAAGTTGTAACTGTCAAATTTTAGAAATATTAGTAATAACTACTAGTTAACTTATTAAAATCTTGCAAAACTAGTTGTAATTACTAGTTAATGGGGAAATAGCCATTAAAATGTTAACAACTCAGAATTTTGCAAACCTAGTTGCAACTGCTAGTCAACTGCTCAGATTTTTGCAAAACTAGAATTGAAACAACAACCAGTTGACCATCTTGATTTTTGTAAAACTTGTTGCAACAATTAGACAAATACCCAGATTTTTGCAAAACCTAGCTGTAACAACTATATCCCATTTCCGAAATCTTTAGCTAAATTTTTTTACTGTTTAATTTTACTGTTTAATTCACAACAAGTGATTGTTTGGGCACTCGTGATCAGGCAAAAAGATTCGTGCTGACCTAATTGCAAACAATCACTCAAGCATGAGGTGTATTTTATGAGGGAATTTTCCACTACCTTACACGATCACGACTAAAATCCACCGCAATAGATGGCGCCACGATGAAGTGACAATACAAAATCAAATAGGTGCGGCGGTAGGTGGTAAATTCTCATCATCATAGATCCGTTATAGAAATCAGATAGCAGAAATTATCCAATGTAGAAGTAAAAAAAATTAGCTCACGACACTGTGAATGGGGTATAGTTAATCAGCCAGATTTTTGCAAAATTGGTTGTAACAAATGGTTAACTACTCAGGTTTTTGGAAAACTGGTACTGGCCATCAGTTAACTACTATGAGTTAGCTATTATACCTACTCATAAAAACTCGATGCAGCAAGACTTGATTTAATTGTTTGTTAATTCAGATTGGCGCCTATTTGATGACAGTCGTGTATCATTTGTTGACGAAAGCCGTGTGATGACAACGGCTGGATACGTTCTATTTTACCGGCGGCGCGGAGCTGTCTACAAAGTCGCTGTGAGGTGCGACGAAGCGATCACAGCAAATGCAGTCGAGGGGACCGAAGATGAAGTCGAAAAAAGTACACTTAAATTGGAAAGTGGAGATTTTGAACGGCCTCTGATGTACACCGGCATGGAAGCAGTGGATTAACCCCCAGCTCGTTTTAATTATTATAATAATAAAATTGTTATTATTATTATTATTATTATTATTATTATTATTATTATTATTATTATTGCTTTTAAAGCAATTTACAGTGTGTTGTTTGTATGAGCCTCACTTTGGTGGAGTTTTGAGTCTTAAAATAAAAATTAAATTGTCATTTTTATTGTTTGATGTCATTGTATACTATTGTAAAAATTTATTGCAAAAGAAATCGTGAAACTGGAATGGATTTTATCAAATCTAATAATTGTTATTGTTATAAGTGTAAATAGTCTTTCGAATAAATCGGTAATTCAAATTAAGTTTTTTTCTTTCTATACATGACTTGTACTTAGTACACCCCTAGACAGAGAGAGAATGTTGCTTGATGATGCTAGTGGCAACTATGGACTTATGGTTAGTTCACATTAGTTGCATTCGAAAATGAAAACCAACCTGGTTTTAGCTGTTTTAGAGAAGTTGGTTTTAGCCTGGTGTTGGTTTTAGACCTCAAAAACTGCTAAAACCAAAACAATTTCCAGCATCTCCAGTATGATGTTTCTCGACTCCAAACTGCAAATAAAACTTGCAGATTTTGTAGGTGGGGACGTTATTTAACAACATCCTAACGATTTCATGAGAAATTGGCATAATAATAGGTAAGAGTTGCGAAAAATAATGACAAACGGACATCAGCGAACATCGTGGCCGTGGAACATGTACCTACGATATCGCTGATGTCCGTCAAAATATTTTGTCTTTATTTTTAACAAACTTTACTATTTTCTAGCTGGATTCTCATGGAATATATTAGCCAAGATGGAATAGACAATTTATCAGCAAAATCTAATTTTTGTTTTTGATTTGATTTTCACTTGGTTTAACCAAAATCTCCAGCTAAGTTCAAGCTAGAATTTAATTAAAACCAAAGTAAAACCAGATCATTCAAAATTGCTGTAAAACCAGGGAACTTAAGGAAAGTAACATGTTTTTCCGTATATTTTTTCATACTGGTATTCCATAAATTTGGAAATTTCTTTACCAACTCAATATTACACTCATCTGCATCAAGAGGTAAATCTACTTGGGGTGCTCCAAAACACAATTTCTCATTCTATCTCGTTTTTCATGTGAGAAGCAGCTGTCTTCTCACTGGTTGCCCTAATTTTGGAAGTTACATTACTTCCTACTTCAAAAATAATTTTTAAGAAGGATAGATAGATAGATAGAATTGAGTTTATAGACGCAAGCGACGACTGAGGTCATACACGTCTTTTAATCTGACCAATATAAATCTGACATAAACAAACACATTTGACCACTGATAAACACTACATTCATACATCCCATTGCAGAATGGAATGCAGCATTACATTATCAAAAAAATGATCAAAAACAGAGACAAAAGCCACAGAAGAGAAAGCGGAGCAAAAAAAGGAGATATAGATAACCAGAGGACCCATTAGCACCACTGCAGCGGAAAAACAAAGTGCTGCAATGGAGTACCCAGGGGAGGCCACAAGGAGGCTGGGCTTGGAAGTTTTCTCCCCCTTTTAAGAGGGAACCTAAGTTTACGTCTGTGATTTTAAACCCACAATGAATTACGCAGCTATTTTGTGTTACATTACAGAGTGGCGTGGACACCAATGTGAACTAACTATTCATAATCTGTTTTCACTGAATCTGACCAATACTAAATCCAACACACATTTGACCACATTTGACTACATACAGTAATGGAGAAAGAGGAGAAAAAAGTTGAAGAAGGAAGGAAAACAGATAACCCGTGGAGCGTGGACCCATTAGTTCTACTGCAGCGAAAAAGATACAGTTGTGTACCCAGGGGAGATCACGAGGTGGCTGGGCATGGAAGTTTTCTCCCCCTTACCTCTGAACTGACCTGCTGAAATGGATAAAAACTTTAGTTCTATAGTACCATTGTTGCATTCATTGGACATATTGGATTTACCGAAAGAAGAGCTGAGCTAAACTCTATCTAAAAATTCGTGCAAGAAACTCCCATTGGTTAATGGCCTATGCATTGTACTGAAAGTATATATTGTGGTATCTTATTTTAATTCTCTAGTTGAGCCGAGTCGAAAAAATCATTGCTTTGAAGTCCAAAAATGTACATGCTATTGTTAACAAACGAAAATGCTTGTAAAATATCTAAAAAAAAATTTATATTTGGGTTTTTATATTGTTGCGCACATTTTTTGGCTGCAAAACAATGGTTTTTCGACTCAGCTCGACTAGAGGATTAAAATAAGATACCACAATATATACTTTCAGTACAATCAGTAATAATCAAATGGACAAAACTCCGGAAAATTCGAATTATCTTGGCCTGACTCCATTATCCGGCATGTCATTCTTTCCGACGGAATACGATACAATAAAACATCCTTCGCTTAGATTCGGCAAAACGACTGGGCCCCCTAATATCAGGCCAGGCTTTTTTGTTGAGTTAAAGTTTTACTTTCAATCTGTAAAGTCCCCTGAAATTATGATGCTTTGCAAAACTCTCACCTGTCACTGCTGTCAGAGCCCCAAATTAATAAAGGGAGATTAGAGCACTTGGGAAAGCTTAAAGCTTTTTTCTGTTCCTTGCTTCATAATAAAATACCAACTTGAGATCCCAGATGGCACAATCTGCCCAGGGACAACGAACGGCCCCTATGAAAGAACTTCCTTACACCATTCAATTTTTTTTATAATAGTATTTTATTTATTTATTTATTTATTTATTTATTTATTTATTTATTTTATTAGAGACTTTGCGATTTCTCCTACAAAAAATTACGAAATTAAAAAAAAAACGAAAACATTTTTAGTTTTTTTTAAATTTCGTTGCGATTTGTCACGAAACGTATTATATACGACATTTAATCGGCGGCAGGAATTTCTAGCATAATCAAGCACCTTATCACAGAATTTGGCTTGTGGTTTCCAAAATTGCAGCTGAAGCGGAGGGAAAATGGCATCGAAATTTTACGAATATTTGTTATATATTTTTGACGAATATTTCATTAGACGGTTTGCGCTTTCACGAACGTAAATTTTTTAATTACGAATGTTAA
>JH431854.1:75542-110605 GCA_000239455.1 Strigamia maritima | reverse complement strand
GCACATGCGCAGTGTGCACAAAAATTTCGCACATGCGCATTGTTCTGCAATTTGAAGCGAGCGCGGCATCCATCTTGATTTTCATCAGCTCGTTGTATTTTCGGTAGTGTTTAGTCATACAGGTTAGTAATTTGTTTGCAAATAACTATTTTTTTATACAAACATACCATTTAACACACATAATTTACACATTTTCAACTAGAATATTACAATTTTTGAGCAAGGCATGTTTCTTGTTCATTTGTTTATTTCGTTTCGTTCGTGTTTGATTGTTTGTGCAAGCGCAATCTGAAACAATTTTAATAATTACGAGACACGAGATAATTAATAAAAATGAATTATATTTCATATTTATTAATTATCTCGTGTCTCGTAATTAAATCTCGTTCGTGAAAGCGCAAACCGTCTATTCAGTCGTATTTACAAAATAATATACGAAATCTTTTTTGTATTTCGTTACGAAATTAATAAAACGAAAAAATTAAAACGAAATCGTATTAAAATTTCGTTTTTTTTTTTATATAGTTTTGAGTTTTGTATTTTTAATTTTTTCGATCGCAAAGTCTCTATTAGTTTTAGTAATAAAATCAACCCTTAACTCACTTACAGGGTTTCCCGATCACATTTTATTCCCTAATAAAGGTTTCACTTGAACCGAAACCAGCGTCATAAACATTCCTAGAAACAAAAGTATTTTTGCCAAATTTTCCAGTCTAACGACTGACGTCAACTAATGCCTGTCTAGCCCTTGACGGAATCACCGAGTTAAATAAACTATGACGTCATTCAAATCCCATTCGTCAGCGAACCAAGAGAACCGACAGGAGACACTCGAAACCAAGTAAAAAAAAACAAAAAGAATTAAAAAATTCAACACATGAAAACCAGATAAAAGTCTTTAAAAAAAAAAAAAATTTTAATTAATGAATTAAATTTTAAAAAAATTAAAAAAATTAATCTTAAACGGATAAGCTCGCGGATAAGCAATTTTATCAAAATGGCGCCCTCTAAAACCCGAAATTCCCCATCGGTTCTCGAGACCGAGTGCAGTCCACCCACAGAGTTAGTTGAGCCATAGCGCAAAAATAGTAATTTTTTTGCGGCTTACTCGACTCTATATGGCAAAAACCCTTTGTCACTGACACATAAACCACAGAACCCACTGCTTGTGTAGCGGGAAGCGGCCAGGAGTCGGGAGAAAGGTAAATACTAGCTAAAATCATTTGAATAAAGCCATTGATCGCGACCTCATTCACCCGCAATGGCCGCCACAATGAACGGACAACCATCAACTCGCTTTTAACGCGTTTTTTTGCATTTTTTCACCGAAAAACATGCGGAAAAATCGAGAAATTGGACGAAAAATGTCTATAATTATGTTTTATAATAATATAGATTTTTTTTCGACATTTTTTTCGCTTTTTTTTTTACATTTTTCGCAACATATGCCACGAAATTCGATGTTTTTCGATATTTTTTCGACTTTTTTCAATGAAATTATCGATAAATTTCATTCGAGGACAAAGATTCGGTCGTGGCGATCGTTAAATGTCGTTTAAATCCTCATAGCAACGAGTTTTTGTCCTATTTTTCCTCCTCCCCGCTGTTTTCCATTGATACTTGACAGGGAGGATGACGCCATTTTGGATTTGTTGCTATGGTTACCGTTCATTTGGGTCATGGAACCAGGACGAATTTCCTTGAAAATAAAAGAGATTTTTAAGTCTGTTGTTGCACAACGTAAGCAAAACAAATAATTACACATCAATATGACTGAATTTCTATAAATTTACGACCGGTTTAGCCATCAACCGGAATATAAACAATTTTTTTGATGAAATCTGCGACCGGTTCGATTCCAAAATGCAAATTGAATGATAATCGCATCTATTTATTATTTTTTTTTGTGTGTTAGGTTTGGAGTGGGGATGCTGGAGAATTCGCACTCATATATTTATTCACATCGTGGACCGAGCAAGAAAAGGAGATTAGACCTTTCCTAGTAAATAAAAAAAAAAAAATATAGTTTTATCATTGGTATCACGCGGGCGATAGTCATTAGAACTCGCATAATGCCAAATACTTGTTTTGTTATCACCTGCATGACTCTTAATGAATAAAAATTTGTATTATTAACGCCCGCATGACTCCTAATGTTAAAAATTTGAATTTCTGATAAATTCTTCATGATTTATGATATATTTTTTTTCTTTCTCGATTTTAGTATCGATTATGTGGATGCAAATCAAGTGGATGATGTTTCGTCTACTTCGGGAGCTTCCCTGACCAGTTACGGAGGTCTGTGCGTGCCGAGTTTGTACGGTGCGAGCAGTGCAGCAGCAGCAGCAGCAGCAGCAGCAGCAGCATCAACAAGTGCGGTCGTTCATCAGCACTCGCGCCGGCATCGAAGTAAACAGAATGCGGGCACCAGTTCGTCTTTGCCGCAAAATTACATCAGGGCATCGACGATAAAATTGTTGGATACCTATCAGGCATGGATATAATATATCTGGAGTTGGAAATAGTTTCGTTTTTATCGTGATTTATTGATTTGGTGATAAAAATATTGTGAAATTTATCGAATATAATCAAAATTGGTTAAATGTGTGTGAAAATTGAAGTGTACATTTAATTGGAATTAAAATTAAAGTTATTTCGAGGAGGGGGGGAGGGGGTCTTATTTAAATCGGCTGCATGCCGAACACTATATATCCTCATGTTGGCATAAAGTGATGCATAATGGCATAAAGTGATGCATAATGGTATAAAGGTGCATTTTCATTTGAGAGAGAATTTCTCGCGCCACAAAAAAAATCGCGCTACAAAAAAAATCGCGCCAACAATCGCACCGCTCTAAAAATCAAGCTCTAGCTTGAGCATTTTCATTAGAGCTAAAAGAGCCACTTCTCGCTTTCAAAAATTGTGTAAAAATCAGTTGACATTTCATGAAATATACATTAGTGTGAAATGTTTAGCATCAAATATTGCTGAATTTATTATTTTTTGGCTTTTCTGGATGTGGATGGCATTGATTAATCAAGATTCAAAATTCAAGTGGAGGAAAAAAAATCAGCGCCATTTGCAATTGTGGGTGGAGCCTGTTCAAATGCCAAAACTGTTGGTTCAGATTGACACATGGCGCGATTTTAGGCACGATTTTGTGAGCAAAGCTAGACTTGACAGAAGCTCGCGAGAAACAGAATCGCGCCTTTGCAAGTCTAGCTTGCATGAAAATGGACAAGCGTGCGATTTTTGTCGCGCGATTATTGAAAATTGGGCGCGAGAAATGGCATTTCTCGCAAATGAAAATGCACCTTTAAGCAAAGTCATGCGTTTTGAGTTTTGATTTTTGAAGTCACGTGACATTTATAAGCGTCTTATAACAGTAGTAAATACTTTCTTTTATGGTGCAGATAAGGTTTTTATAGTTGTAAGGTATCTTGTACTAGTATGAAGCAATAATTGCGAGAAAAATGTTTGTCAAGAGAGAGAATATGGTTTATAGACGCAAGCTGCTACCAAGGCCATACATGCCATAAACTGACAATATAGTTTTCCCAGAAAGAATGCAAAAAAAGTAAATAAGTTACATTAGAACATTAACCTGTGGTATGTGTACCATCAATAGTATGTTGTGTCATGCAGGATTGTACAGCCGTGGACAAAAAAAAATTCACTGAAGAAATTACATTTTTTATTGTGTCAGCCAAATGAAAGTGATTCAAGCGTTTGGTTGATAAAATGCAGAAATATTTTTACTACCTAGCATTCTATTTCACGAATTTATTCCAGACAGAAAGTAATTTCTTTAATGTAGTTTTTTTTGTCCACGTCTGTACCCGATAGACCCCACCCATTAGAATTGCAATGCCTGTTGACGAAAAAACTATTTTTAACTAAATGGTACAAAATGAAGATGCACAAGTAGTGCAGACAATGGGATTCACATGATATTGCTTGTGCATTTCGTATCACTTTGTGTTTTCTTAGTTAGCATTAAGTCAAACATTGAGCATTTACATAAAAATTCAAACTTTATGCGTAGTTCCCACTTGGCAGAAATTCAGACAGAAACTTTTCTGCTGCAGAAAATTTTGAGTGTAGAAAGAAGCAGTGTTTACAAATTGCCTTCTTTAGCTGGCATCCATTTTTAAATTCTACTTTTCTGCACTTTTTTGCCCACTTTTCAGTCCACAGGTGGGAACCAACAACAGAAAAACATACTTTTCTGCACGGCAGAAAATTTTCTGTCGGAATTTCTGCCAAATGGGAACTAAGCATAAATCATCTTTGTATGAGATAATTCGCACTCTTTGTTGGAGATGACACAAACATAAACTAAAGTCTGTTTGCACATCTCTATAGTTTATATCAGATTGGCTGGATCTTTTCAGGCAATTCCAAAGCCATATCATATAATCTTATCATCAAATGGCGAAACATGGATATGACAACATCAAAATGGCATCAACAAAATGACGATAGAGAGAATTGAGTTTATAGACGCAAGCGGAGACTTAGACCATACACGTCTTTTAATCTGAACAAAATGACGATAACAATTCAAATTATTTGGAGACATTATTTTGTCTGTTCCTACGGATAGATAGGATTGGAGTGTAAAAAAAGTCTCAGCCAATCCGATATGGACTATAGTAGTCTGAAAATACCAAGACGAATATGAAAACAACAATTTAAATCGTACTATGACACTCAACATGACTTAATTTTCCCGCTTTACCAATAATAATTTATTTGTGCTGATTTTAGCACACTGGACACACTATAGCCATTTAAATAACGAAAATGTGTTTATTTTAGCAGCGGTGCGGTTTGAAGCGGAAAAGTGAAGAATTGGACAGCTTGAGCGGGAATGCGCTGCCAACCCTGGGGACCGACTCTCAGGCCCCCGCGCAGTCCACAGTCGCTGCCGTCGCGGTCACCCTGTCGACCACGTCGGCCACGACGACAGCGGCCGTCACGTCTACGGCGACGGCCACCACCACTGCCGCGGCCAAGACCAGCGGGAATAACAATGAGGGCGACTACCAACTGGTGCAACATGAGGTCATCTACTCTATGACCAACCAGTATGAAGTGCTTGAGTTCTTGGGCCGCGGCACGTTTGGTCAGGTGGTCAAGTGCTGGAAGAAGGGAACCAATGAGATAGTGGCTATTAAGATATTGAAGAATCATCCGTCGTATGCGCGACAGGGCCAGATTGAAGTGGGGATTTTGTCACGGCTCAGCCAGGAGAATGCCGATGAAGTGAGTTGTCTATCTTTCTATACTTATTGCTCATGACAGGAAAAGATTATGATTTTTTAGTTTTTGTAGTGGGGTATTACGTTTTTTAAACTTGATTTTCACTGATTTGTAGTGATTTCAACTGATTTATGTTGATATTCACTTAAAGGGTTTATGACATCACGTTTTTTTATTGCTCTATTGGATCAAGCATTGTTTAATCTTCTAACACGTGCTATGGGACTATAGTCCCAGCCCTCATACCTGTATGTAGGTTTTTTTAAATAAATTTTTTACTTTCTCAAATTTATCTGAAAATCTCAAGATTATGATGACACACGTTTCAGAATTTTTTCAGAATTTATTTGCAACAAATTAATTAGTTAACTTTGGTACCATTTTCAACTTTGGTATCATTTTTAACTTTGGTACCATTTTCAACTTTGGTACCATTTTTAACTTTGGCATCATTTTTAACTATACACAATTTGCCAAAACTTTGGAATATAATCGTCTTTTCCACCTGTTTTGGACACTGAGCATGCGCAGTGTGAGTTTCACATTTTCACAGTCTCACACTTGCACACTCATGCGCTGTTTCTGAATACCCCTAGTGTTGAAGTTGTGAAAACGAGCAGACGACAATATGAAAAAGTGAGAGATAATAGCGAGACCAAATTGAGAATTTGCGCGATTTTTACCAGTTGTGACGTAAACCCTATGCATTTAACATGAGGACTACCAACTGTGACGTCAGAAACAGCGACCTGCTACAGTGGCCAACAATGTCCCTCACCAAGCTCAAATGAGCTGTTTGGGATAAAAAATGATTTTTTAAAACTTGTTCTGGAAACTTTAAAAAATAAATAAAAATTATTTCGACCATTTTAAGAGGTAGCGAACATTATTCAGTTATAAATTTTTTGATGTCGTAAACCCTTTAATTTTTAGTAATTTGCATTGATTTTTTTATTTATGTAACCATTAAAAACAATTTATCCCACAGTTCAACTTCGTCCGTGCATACGAGTGCTTTCAGCACAAAAACCACACGTGCCTGGTATTCGAGATGCTGGAGCAAAACCTCTACGACTTTCTCAAGCACAACAAATTCAGCCCTCTACCGCTCAAATACATCCGTCCCATACTACAACAAGTGCTCACTGCACTCCTCAAACTCAAAGTAAAACAAAAATCAAACAAAAAACCAACAAAAAATGTCAAAAAATTTAAAAAAATTATTTTACAGCAATTAGGTTTGATTCACGCTGATCTCAAGCCTGAGAACATCATGTTAGTCGATCCCGCGCGGTACCCGTACCGCGTCAAAGTGATCGATTTTGGATCGGCGAGCCATGTGTCGAAAGCCGTGTGCAACACGTATCTTCAGTCTCGTTATTACAGAGCGCCAGAGATCATTCTGGGGCTGCAGTTTTGCGAAGCGATTGACATGTGGTCGCTTGGCTGTGTCATTGCCGAGCTTTTCTTGGGCTGGCCGCTCTATCCGGGTTCTTCGGAATATGATCAGGTTTGGATGTTTTTTTTTTTTAATTTATTTTTTAAAGAGGCACGTTGATGGGTTTAAAAGTACACATTTAGGTCTAAAAAGTGTATATTTGGTCTAAAAAATTACAAACTAACACATACTTTAATACCAACTTGGTGCCTATAATGTGGATATGATAATAAAAAGTTACAAATTGTAATGATTTTATATTTTCTTTTTAGATACGATATATTTCACAGACACAAGGCCTTCCGCCTGAACACATGTTAAACAGGGCACATAAGACGCCACGTTTTTTCTACCGGGACACTGAAGGCAGTTATCCCTTTTGGAGGCTAAAGGTATACATCAAAAATTCATTAATACCGTATAAGCCCAATTAGTGCGCGGATCATGAATACGGTGCTGTTCTCTAATAGAATGTGGATAATGAATTCTCCAGAACATTGACCAAAAATGAAACATTCCCAAATTAAATATTTTGCTATTCGATATTTTGCCATTTGATATTGTGTCATTCGATATTTCATCTGAATACGTGTAAAACGTTGATATATCCTTCTAAAACGTTGATTTATCCTCTTAAAACGTTGATTTATCTTCCTAAAATGTTGATTTATCTTCCTAAAACGTTGATTTATCTTCCTAAAACGTTGATTTATCCTCCTAAAACGTTTGTAAAACGATGATTAAATGTCCTAAAGCACTAGGTGCATTCAGAAACTAAAACATTTTCAAGTTTCAGTTGTTTCCCTCGTTTCGTTTCCTGAAATGTGTCGTCATTTCCGGAAACATTTAGGTTTAAAACAAGAAACGCTCGTGCACGCGCGTTTTATGAAACGCTACAATTCCAGCATTTTCACGAGACACGAGTTATGTCTTACAATTGCGCACTCATCTGCCCAGCA
The DNA here is from genome assembly GCA_000239455.1 of Strigamia maritima. Lineage (NCBI taxonomy): Eukaryota > Metazoa > Arthropoda > Chilopoda > Geophilomorpha > Linotaeniidae > Strigamia > Strigamia maritima. Next base: position 102,943 of record JH431854.1, on the reverse strand, counting down.
TCTAACTCTGCTGTTGTAGAGTTAGATCAGCGCCATTTGTTTTAGACATCACATGACTGCTTCAAGTCATGTGATAGAAGCTAAAACGTGCCTCAGATTTTCACACTCAGAATTATACACAAAACTAACCACACGCAAAACTCGTTTTTGACGAGTTTTACTTTCTGAATGCACCTATTGATTAAACGTCCTAAATCACTAGGGGCATTTGGAAACTAAACCATTTTGTGTTTCCCAAGTTTCCTGAGTTTTGTTCCTGAATGTTTAAGTTTAAGTTAACTCTCAAAGCCCTGAAATTTTGGGGACCGTTTTTCTTTTTACAATAACTTTTTATTTTATGCCTGATTGCAATGAAATTAATTCAGAAAATGTAAATGCATATTCTTAACAGCCCAAACTGCAAATTTCAGATTTTTAAAAATTTTTTAAAAAATTTGTATTTACAACTGCAGCTGGTCACAATTGTGGTATAGGATGGGGCTTTGAGGGTTAACAAACGCACATGCACGCCTGTTTTATAAAACGCTATTATTCAAGCATTTTATGAAGTTTGTATCTCGTCTGCGCGGCATCTAACTCTACTGTTGTAGAATTTCAGACACCATTTGCTTTAGAAGTCACATGACTACTTCATGTCATGTGATAGCTAAAACTTGCCTAAAACATACCTAAAACTTGCCTAAAACATACCTAAAACTTGCCTAAAACATACCTAAAACTTGCCTAAAACTTACGTAAAACTTGCCTAAAACTTACGTAAAACTTGCCTAAAACTTACGTAAAACCAGCCTAAAACATACGTAAAACCTGCCTAAAACTTAGGTAAAACTTGCCTAAAACTTAACTAAAATTTGCCTCAGATTTTCACACTCAGAATTATACACAAAACCCACAATAAACTAACCACACGCAAAACTCGTTTTCATAAGTTTTAACTAAAACGAGTTTTGCATGTGGTTAGTTTTTTGTGTTTTGTATATAATTCTGAGTGAAAAATTTTAGCTAACTTTTAGGCAAGTTTTTACAACAGTAGAGTTAGATGCTGAGCACACGAGTGCGCAATTGTAAAACACAAACAACGCTACGCATATCTCAAAACACTGGAATAGTAGTGTTTCTTAAAACATGAGTTTCTTGACCTAAACTTAAACATTTCCGGAAACGACCACATATTTCAGGAAACAAAATGTGAGAAACTCTGGTACTTTCTGAATGAACCTATTGACTGACCGTCCTAAAACAGAAATAAACTGACTTCGCCAATACCGTGCAACATAATTTGCTAATTTTTTTTTTATTTTAATCTTTTCGCAGACCCCGGAAGAACATGAAGCAGAGACAAGTATCAAATCAAAGGAGGCCCGGAAGTACATTTTTAACTGCCTCGACGACATGGCGCAAGTTAACGTGCCGACAGACCTCGAAGGCGGCGAACTGCTGGCGGAAAAAGCCGATCGACGTGAATTCATTGACCTCTTGAAACGCATGTTGACGATGGACCAGGAGCGGCGCATTACGCCCACCGAGGCACTCAACCACGCGTTTGTCAGCCTCAAACATTTAGTGGATTATGCACATTGCAACAATGTCAAAGCGTCGGTGCAGATGATGGAGGTGTGCAAGCGCGCGCCGCATACCTATGAGGCGGCCATTAATCAGAATTCAGCTAGCCAGGCGCAGACTCTGATGGCTAACTTTGTGCCGGCGACTAACGGAAATGTGACGCTGACGTTCAATAATCAGTTGAATGGTATTCAAAGTCAGGTAAGGTTTTGGTTATGTGGTAGTTTTTGTAGGAGCAATTGTAGGGATTGAGGTTTTTCAATGAGACTTGTTACGTGGTGTATATTGTTTTACCAAATGTCTTCCAATTTACCAATTAACGCTGGGCGATATCGCGATACTACAAATATGCGATATCGACTTTGGACCGGGAAGTTGTGGAGAATAAAGCTGGGTTCTCACTTGCGATTTTTCTGCTTTATCGCGCAAATTCTGCATGAAAACTTTCGTCAAAATTGCACTTTTTTTAAAATTGACAATTTTTCTAGGTTTTTTTTGTGTTTTTGCTGCATGTGGGAACCTAGAAAAATTTTCAATTTCAAAAATATCGCAATTTTGAGGCAAAACAAGTTTTAAAAAATCGCAAAACGCAATAAAATCGCGCGATTTTATAAGTCTCATGAAATTTCATCCAATTCTCATGAAATCTTATCAATTTTGTAGTCCAAAAACGTGCTTGCCATTGTTAACAAACGAAAGTAATACAAAATTTTATTTTCATTTGCGTTTTTGTATTATTGCGCACATTTCTGGGCTCGACCAGGGGATTAAAATGAGATTTTCATAATATGTAACTTTTGATACAATGCATTTCTCAGCCAAGGACATTTTCCCCAACCTTGGAGTAAAAGGAGTTTAGTAGAAAATCTTGCCTCGCTCTTTCTTCCATCTAAATTGTATCTTTATCGGTTCTTAACAGCCGATATTTGCTGGGATTATACACAAATAAAACTTGAGTTTTAACTAATTTTCTCAAACCATTTATTTCCCAGTACCAACTACAACCAGCAGGTTTCTACCAGACCTCGCACCAAATTCCACCTCAACGCGTCGCTCTTCCCCAACAACAACAACCGCCCCGAATCAACCCATCCGTCAACACTGGCCAATACACAACCAATCCGCCCCAACACTCGACCCAATCGCTATGCGTATCCTCCATCTTGTGTCCACCCTATCAAAACCTTAATTCACCATCCAAACATGTCGTCCCAGTTGTGGCCCAAGCTCCACAGCCACCGACCATCCAACTCCAGCCACAACTTGTGACTCAAGTGAGCGGCCAGCAGTATGTGCCCGTCTCGATGGTGGAACAAAATGGACGCCAGATGCTCCTTACAGTAAAATACCTTAAAAAACAAAAAAGTCAATAAAAATTTATTCATTTAATTATTTATTTATTTATTTATTTATTTCTAGAACGCGGTGCAATCGAACTGGCCCGCAAATCGACAAGTTTTTGTGCCGTCATGGCAGCCGCAACGCAGTGCCCTGCAACAGCCTGTCCTGGCTGACGACGCTTGGCGACGGTCTCTGCTTGTCGATGGGACCCTGTTACAGGACCAGCCCACCATGTTCTCAATGGAGCTGCAGGATAGCTCTGTCTACGACCCCATGCGAGAGAGGCACAATGTGGGGATGAACCCTGTGATGGCGGCACAGCAGCCATGGATGATGGCAGGCGCGCACTCAATGCGGCAGTTGATCCATCCCAATGCGGCGACGTCGTCAAAAAGGACCCAAACGGGAAAACAGAAGTTGCAGTTGTCGCCGGTTAAGAAAAGAGTCAAGGAAGGGACACCACCTAATTCGATGTTTGTGCGGAATAATACGCCAGCGTTTATTGGTGTTCATTGGAATCCGGCGGTCGGCGTTAAATCGTAATACGGTGTTTTGGTTTATTTTGGAGTTTGGTTTTTTTATTAGATTTTTGTTGCAGTGGTAAACAGAGGGGCCGACAAGCGAATCATCAGGGTAATAATAGGCCGACTATTGTTATTGCGGATACGCCTAGTCCAGCAGTTAGTGTTATTACGATAAGCGATAGTTCGGACGAGGAAGTTGACGCGGTGAAATGGTAAGTTTTTGTTTGGAGATGATTTGGAAATACATGTAGAATGTCAGTTTAACATGGGCTATCAGGTGGCCTAGTGGTGAACACATTGATCATAAACTCCATTTCCAAAACATTGCGAGAAACTCCCATTGGCTTTTTCCCAGCGATTGTTTAATGCAGTTAACCCTCAGAAGCCTATCCTATGTGTCAATTGACACAGGCAAAAGTTCTGAATACAAATTTTTTTCAAAAAATTTTTCAAAAAATCTGAAATTTTCTGGAGCTGTTCAAAAAGTGGTTTTATATACACTCAATTTATTTGGTAATTTTCAGACTTATAAAAAAAAAGTTATTGTAAAGAGAAAATATAAGCCCCTTAAAATCTCAGCTTAAAACGTTTGCTGTTTTCACTGCATTTTTTCTCTTTAGTGAGAGCGCTTTTAAAATACAACGCCACCTGTATGCAAAGTAGAGAATAAACAAAGCACATGTCGGCACATCTTCAGTTCACATTTCATATCAATTGCAATTAATTGCACTAATTGGAATTGAAATTAAGTTAATATTCACAATTATTATAAATAAATAATTAAACACCTTGCATGCTGTTCAAATGATCACATTTTGACCGAGTGTCTTGATTTTTACAATCGGTGACACCTAGCGTCAGTTGGTAAAACCATGATAACCATGGTAACAGCACTAAAGCGCTTCAACTCGGAGTATATAAAACATGTCAATTGACACCACTAATAGGTCTTTGCGTTGACCCAAAATGTTAGGCTTCTGAGGGTTAATAAAATAATTCCAAAAATGACCATAAAAGGGCATAAACAAACATACACGAACCTAAACGAACGAAAAACGACCATAAACGAGCATAAAAACGACCATATATGGTAGTGTTTGTATTAATGTGCAAGTAAACAGGCTCTAACCAATGGGAGTTTCTCGCAATATGTTGGAAATTGAGTTTAGGTTTGTCTCTGGGCACTGGCTTGGGTACCAAAATGGGTGAAGGAGTTTTTTTCAGAGTTTTCCTGTCTGTTGTAGATGGGTTTTCTCCAGGTCTGCTGGTTTCCCATCAACGAACAAAACTATCTGTGTAGGGGATTTGCTTCGGTACCCTGGAAAAGGGGTTTCCGGAGCAAAACTGCAAGAAGCTGTTGTACCCGTTAGCAGATAGTTATTTATTTGTCTTAGTTTAATCCAAGGGCCTGGGCCAAAACATTAGTCAAACTAAAAGTTCATTAAAACGTGGAGAAATTACCATTGCCTCCATGGCAATCCAACTAAACCGGCACCTACAACTTGTTTATCAAAGTGATAAATTTATTAAAATATTCTTTATAATGGGGTTCTACCGGGACATTGACTAAAATCACTGACCAAATCATTAATCACAAATTAATGTCATAATTTTATCACGTTAAAGCTGCAAGGACAAGAACTGCACTGCTTGCAACAACAACAAAATCACCAAATCTTGTTCTCTCAACACCAACTGCCCCAGTGTGCTGACTGTCACTCCTCAGGAAGACTTGTACTCCCTGCAAAACACCAAACCTAACAACCGGTCTCGCCGACAAATCATCAGTTGTGTGACGGTCGCCGACTCCGACTCCGAAGAACACTATAGTCCTGTGAGAATGTTGCCCAATTTCACCAATGGGACAACTGTCATGGGAAGAGTGATTAAACCGGAACCCCACAAGGATTCAAGTTTAAGGTGAGCAAATTGGCCCACGAGAGAGAGAGAGAGAGAGAGATAAGAAAAAAATTTATACACGCAAGCGGAAACTTCGGCCATACACGTCTTTAATCTGACAAATTGGTCAACGAGACCATGACCAAGTCAGGTAGAGGAAATAAATCGATGTTGATTATTATTTTTTTGGGTTTTTAGTTATTGTTCGGGACAGAATTATCCGTTGAACGCATATCAGAAGAAGCGTGTGGGAAAATCGCAGGCTGGCATTGTGAATGCTGGGGATTGTCATTTGCTGGCGCCTAAACAGGAGTCGCCGCTTGAAGGAGTTAGGTATCACAGAAACCAGCAGCCAATTGAGGGTGATCGCTTGATTAAGTGCACTGGATCTCCTGGAAGGGCTCGTGACCAAGTGAGACTTGATATTTTTTTTCTTACAAGTTTTGTAGGATTGGATTACCACAGAAACTAAACCCATCTAATTTATTTCCCAACAGAGAAACACCATCATGACCACCGCCACTGCCAACAAACCATGGTCCACGCTCTCCGTCAACGCCCCAACTATTCGATCCCAACAACAACCCATCTTAAACACCCAAATATCTCCCCAACACCACCTGGGTCAACCTCTCTACTTAAACACCTCTCATGCCGACCTCTATCGTGAATACCGCCGACAAGCAGTATATGTCGCTTCGGGTCTAACTGGACAGACCACCTACATCCCAACAGGACAACCCCAAAAATATGTGTTATCGGGCCAAATTCCTCCATTTTCCACTGCTCCTCTCCCGCCGCCGGCCCACCATCAGAGTTCAAGACCAGTCCAGTATGCTGCTGCTGCCCATGCGGCGGCAGCGGCAGTACATCCGCTTCCAGCGCACATGCAGCCGGTTCTGCAGTCGTTCCCCGCACCAGTAGCCGCGCCGACGGCTCCTGCGGGCCAGCCGTACGGCTACGCGACTCTCAGTCCTGCTAAGCCTCAATATCAACATTTGTATCAGATCTTCGGCGAATAACCGAAGAATTTAAAGACTGACTGAATCATGTTTTCGAACGGCGACTTTAGTTTTACAATGAAATGCTATTGTTGTGATTTTTTAATTATATATATATATATATATTTTTTTTTTTTTAGTTTTTCTGTCGCCTTGTAAATGTAAATATTATATTTATACAAATTCTAGAAAGAGATAGATATATATTAGAAGAGATTTAATCTACATTTTATTAATGCGGTCGTAGTTGTAACCAAAGATGGCGGGGATTTAATATTATCAACTATGCACAAGGCCACAAGAAGGGAAGAGATGGGAGTTTCTTTTTGTTGTGTTGTTGACATATCTTTGCCAATTGTAGTATGTGATGTCAATTGTCAAGGTGAACTTTTTCTAATTGTTATTTCGATATTTATTCCTGGATTTTTCTTGGGGTATTGGAATTAGAATTATGATTTCTCGGATTACAAGCGTTTCAGAAATTTGTGTGTATTTTAAAGTGAAATGATGTAATATGTAATAATGTAACCTGAATTCAACAAATCATTGTTGGTGTATGTCATAATTTGTGACTTTTTCAACTTGCACGATATAATTAATGTATATGTTATGTAAGGTGTTGTTATTATGTTATAATTAACATAGATATCATGTTATATATATATATATATATATTGTATTTATGTTGGAATTACGATGTTTTAAATTCAATGCAATGGCTAAAACTGCCATAAATGACCAGGATTCACTAAACAATTGTTATTTAATAACGATCGTTTTTAATCGTTAATTAACGATTATTTTCGATTGTTATTTTAGTTCTATTCAATACAAAAGCATTTCAACAATGGGTTTTGTCAAATAACGATCGGATTTAATCGTTATTTAACGCCATATACTCATAGAGAAAAAAAGTCGTCATTTTACTCAATCTCTGGAGTTATGCCAATGCATAACTCCAGAGATTGAGTAAAATGACCAACTCCATATTCAGAGTAATGGCCCTTCAAAACGAGTGTTTGGTGTGTGAAAAACTCCAGTCTAGAAGTAACTATACTTTGAAATGGAATATCAAAACTCTGAAATGACAGTTGGCCATGCGACAAAATGGAGTAAAATGGAAACTTTGTTTCTACGAGTGTATCCGACCCACTTGTAACGATATCGCTTTGACAGATTGTGATATCGTTATTTAACAACTGTTTAGTGAATCGGACGCCCTGTTGAGTAAAAGGCGAGTGTTTAAAGTCAATCATGTATTTAGGAAGACCTGCACTCGATGTATCCAGGGTGTGCTGAGCGCTTTTTTTTTAGTAAGGTTAGGTTAGCCAAGAACAAATTGTTTAGAGCCTCCTTTCGTAGAAGTCCTGGATACGTGACTGACTAATGACTATAAAAGGGCTCAGAATGGTCATGAGATTTTAAAAATAATAATTATGAAAAATTGTCGATGCGGACAAACATTTTTCAATTTTTAGCGAAAATTTCCCCAATTTAGATATTTATCAAGTAAAAATTTATCAAAAACATATAACAAAATTTGATTAAGCAAATAATTTCTTACGGTATATTGAAGCGTGTGATTGTAATTCGAGAAATATGTTAAAGGTCAAGTGCAGTCAAAAATTTGATTTTAATATGTGAAAGACTTTACGGAATTTGATTTTTTTTTAATGTTTTAGTGTTGCATATTTATTATTTTATAACAAATTCCAATATTCCTTCTCTGCAACACAAAGCAAAGCATCATGATCGAATGACGTTCCCAATCCTAAAATTCAAATGATCCAGAACTAGTTCTCAGGTTTGGTCGAATTTCAACTCTCTGAGCATGCACATGCCTATGTTAGACATTGTTTTTGTTATAAAATATGCAACAATAAAATATTTTTAAGAAATGAATTTCACATATTAAAATCTTGATCTTTAAAAATTGAATATTTACAATGGTGGGTAGTTTTATTTAAATTTTTTAATAATCAGAATAATAGGAATCCAGGAATCACCAATGAGTATCGTATACTTGTTATTTAAAGCCTACTGTAATGCAACTTAAAACATTTGAATATTTTTTGTATTTATTAGCATAGATAATAATTTTATTTGTTAAATTGTAGGTTATTAGATATTATGTGTAATTGTTTTAATTTGTGGCATGGTTTGAATTATTGTCATTTTTACTGGGATATTTGAGTAACAAATTTAACTATTTTATTTCTCCTGTGGCAAACCGACATTGAGGACACAAACGAGAGTTTGATGAATCTTGCTTGATAAGTCTTAACATGAACTCTTCAAAAAAAAGAATACAATTATTATTAAATGAAAATAAAAAGTGCATAAAACCATTGAAGACTCGTGATTTTGCATTTTGATAATGGGGCTTGGATCGGCAGCCATTTTGCCCAATTTTGTCACCGTGGCACTGCTGTATTATGAGTAGTTCCCGGTGACTTGCGCTACTCAAATAACACGGTCGTGCATACGTTTTTGGACGACAACCAGAATTGCAATAATGAAATTTTCCTGATCAAAATAGAATTAACTTAGTAATTCTCAAAAGAATCTTATTACTCCATAGCAGTGCTGTAAAGCCAAGCGGTAACTAAAAAAGGAGTTTGTTTTCTTGCTTTTTCTAGCAATGCATTAGTGAGAGAGAGAGAATAAGGTTTACCGGCGTACAAAAAGTGGCAGAATATGTTTGCAGCAATTTCATAATTTATCTGCAAATAATTTTCTGCGTACATCGGCAAAAATTTGCAGCAAGTATATTGCACAGACAAATTTTGAAGTCTTCCCATGCAACAATTTATTTGCAAACAATTTACTGCCACTGCAGAATCTATCTTTATGCAGATGTTTGCAGCAAATTATCTAAAGTTGGAAATCAATGGCTTAAATGTTCTCATAACTACAGTACTTGGTGAAAAACAAACAGCTCAGACTCCATTGGAGCCTGGACCATTTTCAACTTTGATACCATTTCAACTTTGGTACCATTTTCAACTTTGGTATCATTTTAAACTTTGGTACCATTTTTAACTTTGGTTCCATTTTTAACTTTGGTACCATTTTTAACTTTGGTACCATTTTTAACTTTGGTACCATTTTTAGCTTTGGTACCATTTTTAGCTTTGGTACCATTTTTGATTTTGGTACCATTTTTGACTTTGGTACAATTTTTTACTTTGGAACCATTTCTGACTTTGGTACCATTTTTAACTTTGGTACCATTTTTAACTTTGGTACCATTTTTGACTTTGGTATCATTTTTGACTTTGGTACCATTTTTGATTTTGGTACCAAAAATTCGTCATTCATTCGTTCTACCCAAGAAAAATCTGATTTCCATCAATCGAAACGATTGGCTTCATAAACGTCCCCCTTAGTTGTTTTCGCTTCATAAACGTCCCCCTTAGTTGTTTTCTCTACATAACTTTCTTTTAAATAACTTTGCATTTATACGTATACTAGTCGGGTTCGAAAATTCATTTAAACGAGTGTAAACATGTTTCCACTCGTTTAAATTTAAATGTAAATTTGCACCTTGTTTACACGAATTATTTCTTGTAAATGCCGTTTAACTCGGTTGCATGGAAACGGCCCATTTTCATCGTGTAAATGCACGTTCAACGGAAATTCGCGTGCAAAGAGTTCTGTTTGCCGCCATCTTGAATCCTCGCTTCGAATGTAAGTAGTAACAACAATGTGCATGATTCTCAAAATTGTTACTATCCAATGTTACTTTTGTTGTAAAAGAAAAGCAGGCAAGAATGATGTGCTTGCTGAAAAACATCTGCTTCGTACAGCTTGTTTGTTTATTATGGCAGCTATGTTTGTGAATTATGGGTAAATTCCAGTGTAATTTTCAGTGTAAAATCCAGTATAAATGCATATGCAACATTTTAACTCGAAAAGTCAGTTGTGCAACTTGACATTTGCACTATCAGTTGCACTGGTCGTTCAGTGTAAAATCATTTTCGAACCCGCCTACTGTATATGATAGTGAACTACAAAACTAGAAGCAGTCATCGCTATCCTATTGTTTCACGATGCCTTACATCATAGCATGAATTCTGCACCGACTCTGATAAAATTATGTTTCTAAACAATAGGTAGAGATTACGAAACAATTCATTCTTCTTTATTGAGCCTTCCAAACTCTCTCATTGATGACATCTTGCGTTTTCTGCAGAATGACTTTTATGTTCGACTTCGACGTAAATGGAATCGCATAGTTCGACGTAATTGGAATATGCATTCCAATACTTTTATTCATTCTGGCACAAAAGAATTAAATTCTTTGCTTGTGTTATTTAATCTGTCTGTAGATGAAATTTTTCATAACATCGTCTCTGTTTGCACAAATCTTAGAAAATTGGTCATAGAAAATAATGATAAAATTAGATCCAAACGCCTAATTGAGATTATTAAACATTTACCGCAACTTCAATACATTAATTTCAATTCAAACATGTGGTGCACGAGCGAAGTTGTAACTACAATCGGTGCATATTGTCCGAAATTACATCATCTCAATATTAGTAGCTGCCCACACGTAACCGACAGCGGAGTTTTTTCATTACGCCAAGAAAAAATGGAATATTTGGACATTTGGTCGACAGGTGTAGCAGCAAAAGGACGCTTAGCACTTTTAAAAAATTTACCCCGTCTCAAAGTACTGGAATACTGTGATGAGTCAAGAGAATTGTTCCAACTGTTAAAAAACGAATTTATTTCCCATCGATTGACTTATTCTCTAGAAGAACCACCTGAATTTCAAAGACGGTCGGAAGATGATTTGGTCACTATCACCAAAATATTTCCAAATTTACACAAGTTTATCATTAAATCATCTCCGTCGCTTCACGTTCATACGGCTGCGAAGAATCTATCTGGTACTTTCTTATGCTCTTCGTATAAGACCTTTACCGTCCCACACTGCCTATGATGCTATTTTTAAGCCCGGATTTGAGCGGTTTTATGCAACTAGGCATAATCCTCTCCTGTCCTTTGGAATGTTTGTTCGAACTTTGTCTGAAAACTTTTCTCTGCCCTTTGATTCTGTCGCTGTGGTTCCTCTTGGGCTGGCTCCCTGGAGTCTTGTTAGCCCTACCTGTGACTTCTCTCTGTGTGTTCTTAGGAAATCTGATACTCTGCCAGCAGAGTATCTACAGTTATTTTATAGTCATAGAGAAAAATTTAAACATTTTACTCCCATCTTCACGGATGGTTCTAAGCAGGCTGATGTGGTGGGGGCTGCAGCTCTGTGCTGTGGCCGCACTATGTCTGAAACTCTAAACGGCCAGTCTTCGATATTTTCTGCGAAAATTGTCGCAATTGAGCTTGCTCTCAAGCATGTTTTGGATGCTGGTCATCGACAGGTTTTTATTTATACTGACTCTTTGAGCGCTCTGAAAGCGCTCTCTGTTTTATCCGATCGCGTTGACTCTGCTTTGCGTTTGCTTGTTTTGCTTCAAAATGCGGGAATTTCTGTTCGTTTCATGTGGATCCCGAGTCACATTGGTGTTCCTGGCAATGAAGCCGCAGACATGGCTGCAAAAGCGGCTTGTTCTGTTCGTTCCGATGCCCCTGTGTTTGGAGCCGATCTCCTTGCCTTGTTGAGTCGTCAAGTGCTGGGTGTCTGGCAGTCTCATTGGGACAGGGGAGACTGAGAATAAACTTTTTCAGATAAAGCCTAAGATTGTGTGTTGGCAGTCTGCTTTTGTGCAGTCTCGACGTGATGAGGTCGCGCTTTGCCGACTTCGTATTGGCCATTGCAGATTAACGCATGGTTTTTGATGTCACGCGAACCCCTTCCGATGTGTGTAGCTGATGGTGTTCAGCTCTCAGTTGCACATATTTTTACTGCATGCTCTCGATTTTCTATTTTTAGATTTCATTGTTTTCGTCATCGTTCTCTTCTATCTCTCGATGTTCTTGATGATTGTCATAGTGTTTCTTCTGTTATTCGTTTTATTAAGTTTTGTAGGATATATAATTTGGTTTGATTTAATGTTGCTTGCTTAACATGTGCTTATCTTGTTTTATTAGTTTTGGTGTCTGTCTTTGCATGTCAATGTTAATTAGTCAGTTTTAATGTGAGTCTCTCTTCTTTTGTCAGTTAATGGCGTGTATGGCCATAGTTGCCGCTTACGCCGGTAAACCCTATTCTCTCTCTCTCTCTCTCACGTTCATACCGCATTGCACAACACAAGGAAAAAGTTACTCAGTCTCACACTTAGATACATCAAACATGTGATTTATTGTCCCCTATTAGAGAATTTAGCATTTATAGATTCTACTTTTCAGTTTTTATGTGAAGAATCAGAATTAGAGAGTGAATATTTACACAACTTTAGTCTATTCCGAAACTTAAAAAAACTGCAAATTTGTAAATGTTGAATCAACATTTTTGAACATCAATCGGTGTTCAATGTTGTGTTCATCAACACTCTGAAACAACAATCAAACAGTAGGCGGGTTCGAAAAGTAATTTAAACGAGTGTAACCACGTTTACACTCGTTTAAATTTTAATTTGCACGTTGTTTACACGAATTAATTCGTGTAAACATCGTTCAACCGTCTTAAACGGAAACGACCTATTTTCGTCGTGCAAATGCACGTGCAACGGGATTTGACGTTTAACCCTCAAAGCCCCATCCTATACCACAATTGTGACCAGCTGCAGTTGTGAATACAAATTTTTTTTAAAATTTTTTAAAAAATTTGAAATTTGCAGTAGCTTTTAAGAATATGCATTTACATTTTCTGAATTAATTTCATTGCTATCAGGCACAAAATAAAAAAGTTATTGTAAAAAGAAAAAACGGTCCCCTTAAATTCCCAGCTTAAGTTTTTGGCTGTTTTCACTGCAAATTTTACTCTAGTGAGAGCGCTTTTAGGATATTGCGCCCCCTATATATAAACTAAATAACCATACATAGCAATAACCCTTCATCTTTGAAACACATGGTCAACTGAGTTAATGTGAAACTAGCAGCACTAAAGCGCTTCAAAGTAGAGACTCCAAATGGTCACAATTGTGACCATTAATCGGGCTTTACGTTGTTCCAAAATTTCAGGGCTTTGAGGCTTAAAGTGTTTTATTTGCCGCCATCTTGAATCCTCGCTTCGAATGTAAGTAGTAACAATGTGCATGATTATCAAAATTGTTACTATTTGTTACTAATTGTTACTATCTAATGTTACTTTTCTTGTAAAAAAAAAAGCAGGCAAGAATGATGTGCTTGCTGAAAAACAACTGCTCCGTACAGCTTGTTTGTTTATTACGGCAGCCATATTTATGTGTAAATTCCAGTGTAAATTCCAGTGTAAATTCCAATGTAAATGCATATGCAACATTTTTAACTCGAAAAGTCAGTCGTGCAACTTGACATTTACACTATCAGTTGCACTGGTCGTTTAGTGCAAAATCATTTTCGAACCCGCCTACTAGAATTATCGGCGGGGATATGCAATATTCGTTTTGTGCGCGTATGTGGATGTGTGGGTCGGATGGGCATGCAGATGTGTGTGTGCTTCTGTGTCAGTGGTTTTTTTGGTTAGAATTAAATGTTTAATGTTGGCCACAATTTGGTGCTTAGCCACAAAGATTATCTGGAACTATATATATATAGAATTGAGTTTATAGACGCAAGCTGACATACTAAATCTGACCAATATAAATCTGACACAGACAAACACATTTGACCATTGATAAACACTAAATTCGTACATTAAATTGCAGAATAGAATGCAGTCTTACATTATCAAAAAATTGGTCAAACTCACAAAGACAAAAGCCACAGAAGAGAAAGAGGGTCAAAAAAGAGAAGAAGAGACAGATAACCAGAGACCCATTAGCACCACTACAGCCAAAAAACAAAGTGCTGCAGCAGAGAACCCAGGGGAGGCCGTGAGGAGGCTGGGCTTGGAAATTGTTTTTACCCTCTATCTGGAACTAACTGTCATTTTCATCATTCTAATAAACACGTTTTTTAAACAAATGATGGTTTTGTACTGATGTAACATGTTTTTTAACGACTGATAATCTTAGCCAAAGTAACGAATATTGGTTTTGTAGTGATGTAACTTGCAAGTTTTGTAATGTTTTTGTAATGATGGTATGAGTCCTATCTTTAACCTTCCAAGAGCCAATGATTCTAATGAACATGGCAAACCAATAATGTATACATTATAAAGCTGTTATATGGTAGCGCTTTAGCACTAGTTGTTGTGATCGGCACTAGATGTCGCTTATATTTAATAATTTCAAAAAATTTCACTCTGATCTCAATAAAATTTTTATTAATTTTATCAAAAATTACACAAAACTTGTCTAATTCATCTATATTTAATGCAATAAAACTATTTGCAAGATTTAAAACATGCTAAATAAGTTATCTACAAAACATCTCATTTTCCAGTAGAGTTTTGAACAAAAATTTATATATTCATAACTTTACTGAAATTTGTATCTAAACTGAAAATTCAAAATTACTGTTTTTACTTCCTGCCACAAATGGTGGTAGCGCTCTAAACCGAAGCGCTTTAACTAATTGCAGGGCAGCTGCCCAAAATTTAACATGGAAAGATTCAGGGGCTGAATTTTGCAAGCCTTGTATTTTGTAGAATTTTTAACTAAAATTTTTTAAATTTATACTATAAAATTCTTTATTATGAGCAGTACAAAGTAGCCAAGCATCAGAATTTTTAAAAAATTTTTAAGGAAAATTTCCTATAGCAGCGTGGTGATAGTATACATTTGTATACATCATTGGCTCTTGGAAGGTTAATAGAAAGACTATTAGTGTCGTCATCGTCATGCAATAAATGATATTAATAAATTGGTGAACAATCGCCAACAAATAAGAGTCGTTTAGAAGAATGCTTTTACAATGGATGGATTGTTTGCATAAAACTTAAAATATTTCTTTCCTGCCCAATCGCTACCCCTAACGCCACTGTAAAAGATAGTCAAGCCAAGTGTCTTACTTGGCAAGGGGTCTCGAGTTTGTCTTCGACAACATTTGGTGATTGGATGTCAGGCTAGTATTTGTTTGTTAATATTCTTTGACCTTGAAAACAACTTGTAAACAATTACAGTTAGCCAATCACAATGAATCCACCAAAAAAAAACACCAAAAAATAAAATAAACATAGAAAAATTTGTTTCCACAAAATTATTTGTTTTTTTGTTGTTGTTGTTGTTATTTTTAAAAAAATAAGAGTTTTCAATAATAAAAAAAATAAACATTTGTGGTTAAAAACTTGTGACCACTCACCCAAATAATATGCCAAGGCACACAGGGGATAGGTCATTAGCACAATTTGTGACAAAAGAGGGGTCCTGTTACACATTCCATTGACCATTCTATAGAGCAAGACTTAACTTTTCACAATCTAACAAAAATTCTAACAAAAAAAAAAAAAAAAAAAAATTAATTTATTTTTACCCAAATTTTGCTCTCCGCAACCGGCGACCGATGGCTTTTCTGCCGCGCACAACACGTTTTCGCCGCATAAAACGTCCGCTATCATGCAAAAGACATTTAAAAAATTTAGAAATTATATTTATTTTTATGTGTGTGGTCTATAACATACAATATTTATAGATTTAAACAATAATAATAACAAAATAATAAAATATTTTTTTTTTAAAAAAATAAAAATAACACTACAAGGAATTTACTTGACATTTTCTTCCCTAATGTCTTTGTGTCATTAAATTTTAACTTACCACAGTAAAAATAAAAAAAATGTAGAAAATTCTTTTATGGATTGTTCCCCTCTTTCAAATTGAACTCGACCAAATTCTTTACTTTGTCTTCCAAGATGGCCGCGACCCCGGATCAATAACCAACTTTCTCTCGGGACACTTGTCGCACTCTTATTTCTACTGACCCGGTGCGCATGAAATTATTTCGGTAATTAGATAAAAAATGATCATTTTAAGTCATGTTATAATTCATTATTTTTGTTTATTTAAAAATCTTGAAGAAAATCTCGAAAAATAACTACTTTGTTATGAATGGCGGTTTACAAAAAGTTTTTTTTTTTTAACAACCAAAGAAAATATGAAATTGACTTTTTGGATTTTTCTAAATGATGATTTTTTGATGTTTTGAATCACCTAATCGGATATTTGTTTGAATTGGATTTTTAAATGCATCTGGAATGCGGTTTTTGCTGGCGAGTTGGGCTCGTTTTTTAAATATTTATTTATTTTTTCACACATTGACATTTGCTGGTGAGTTGTAATCAAATTTCTATTATTTTATATCGCTCGGATTTTTATGTATTTATATTTTATATTTTTTTTATTTTTTATTTTTTTTAGTTTCATCGACTTCTGTTGAAATTGTTTCATCACTTATCGGTGGCCCGGCGTTACTTCGGTGTGATTTAGATTTTCCTGGTGGACTTGTGTATCCTTATACTGTCCATTGGTACAAGCAGGTATAAAAATAAAATAACAATAATAGACAAAACATAAACACATTAACCCCAGAATACGACACTTGGTTAGTCATAGACTTCGGAGTCCAAGATATTTGATATTTTATTGCTTTGGTTTGGTTTTTTGAAGAGACAGAGAGAGGAGAGAGAAGGGGAATGGATTATTAAAACAGAATATTAGACAGTTTGCGATTTCTCGTACGAAACAAAAAAATTAACGACAATGTGTAATGAAATTGGGATTTTTCGCAATATCTCGTTTTTTGATATTCTCGTAATGAAATAAATCTCGTACGAGAAATCGCAAACTGTCTGTTACGTTATAGGTTTAACCCGTGTTAATTTTCTGAAGATTTACGGAGTGGTTAAATGTACCAAATATACAGGGTGTTTCATGAAAACTGACCTCTGTAAATTTCTCTAAGTTGTGGGGGGCAAATAGGGAATGGGCCATGGCAAAGTGAATGGTCACATGATCTTTGACCTTGAATTGAAACGATCTTTCAAGGTAATTGCAATGCTATCTTGGAAACTGTGCATTCTAGCTACCAAGTTTCAATTAGAAAATTGTAGAGCATGGTCTAATTGGTCTAAAAACATAATTTAATGAAAACGTTTTCTTATGAAAATTATGAGAAAAATTGAAAAACTTACCGAATATTAGGTAGGTTTAACCCCCGGGTTTAACCGCTGCCAAATTAAACTTAAAAATGTATTTTTTTAGGCAATAACCGCCTCCTTTGTGCAATAATGTATTTTTAGATAAATGAATGTTTTTGTTGATAAATTAATGTTTTTATGCACAATTGCATTTTTTTTTGCGCAAAATAATTAATTTCACGCAGGTGTTCATTATTTTAAGCAAGAAAAAAACCTTTTGGGTGCATTTAGGCATTATTTTGTTAAAAAAAAAACACTTTCATGATACTATTTTAGCGCAAAATTTTTTTTTGATGATGCATTTATTTATTATGCTGATGGGGAAAAAAATATTTCGATGCACGTATGCATTATTTTGTTGCAAAAAAATCTTTTTTGATGTACCGCATATACTTGCGTACAAGTCGAGAATTTTTGGACCAAATCTAGGCCTATTTTTTTCAAATTTGACTTATACGCGGGTCAAAAAAACAAACATTTTTTTCTTAGAATTTTACAAATCACGTCCGTTCAACATGCAGGCCACCCCATAGGCTACCTATAGGGTGGCCTCAACATTGAACAGACGTGAGTTGTGAATACCGTATATGCTCGTGTATAAAGTCGAGGATTTTTGGACCAAATCCTGGTATTTTTCTTCCAATTCGACTTATACGCGGGTCAATGGTTTTTGACCCGTTTTAAGTCGGGGTCGACTTATACGCGGGACGACTTATACGCGGGACGACTTTTACGCGAGTGTATACGGTATTCATGCATTACGTTGGTGCAAAATACACTTTTAGATGCAATTACAAAATATTCATTTATGTTGGTGAAAAATAATCTAACAATTACCGTAATTCCCTTCTGGTCAGATTTCTACAAGTTTACAAGTTTTTTTCTGGCGTAAAATTTGAATCAGTGTCGTAAAAAGCGAAATGAAACTTTCTCAGTGTTTTATTTTATTATTTATTGAATAAAGTTTTTTTTTAAAATTATTTTCTTCACCTAGAGAAAATAGAATAACTGTTATTTTTATTTTTAATCAATTGCTGCACGGACTAGCGAGGAATAATCTTTAATTGCAGGAATGGGGGAAAGCCTATATGCAACTGCTTATTTTTATTATATCAATTTTATTATCAGTTTTTATTATCAATTGCATATAAGCTTTTCCGCGATGCAGCAAGGAGCAGCAAGGTTTAATAACATTTAAAAAAAAAAAAACAATGTAATGCACGGTATCCTGACACAAAAGTGTCCAATTTGGACTCACTTTATCCAGCATGCCGGATAATCCGTCTTCCTGGTCAGACTAAATTTTATCCAGCATGCCGCACAAAGAGTAATTTTTTTACGGTAAATTTTTGTCCTAAAATTTACTTTTTATAGAAAACAAAGTTTGATTAACAAAGTATTGTGCAATTGAAGAAAGAAGAAATTTTCAATGTTATTATCATATCCCACGAAACAACATTAAGAATGACATTTTTTATCAACATTTTTTCAACATTCAAATGTAACAAAATGTTGATTTAACATTAAACGAATGTTGCATATCAAAAACCACTGTTTGATTATTGTTTCAAAATGTTGATTTAACGTCTAACGCATGTTGTCTATGAACACAACATTCAAACATTCAATTGACGTTCAAAAATGTTGATTCAACATTGGCTTGTTTTGTGGGATTCTGTGGTCTTAAAAACCGATTTTAATTTTTATTTACTTAGGGTCAAGAAAATCACATATTTCTTCGGCAGGAAGGAAAACCACCCATTATCTCAGATGAATACAGTGGCCGGTTATTCCTTATCGGCGCATCACTTAACATTACCCAAGTGCACAATTCGGATTTTGGATTATACGAATGCCGCGTCTTTGTTGAACGAAGAAATATACAAAACAGTTCATGGGTTTTATTGGAAGTACAAGGTACCATAAGAAACAAAAATTCAAAATTGCAATTTTCTAAGAAAAAAAAATTATTTATTTTTCCAGATCAAGGATTGAGGTTCATCGATGAACCTAAATCTGTCTTGCTGTTACCAGGTGCAAGTCATGTACTGAATTGCTGGACAGAACCTAGTACAGACATTCAATGGAAATTTAACGGACAATTTTTACAACCGGATGAGAAAGATGGAATTCATTTTGATAAAAATCAACTAACGCTTTCATCCAAATTAGATGACAGCACTTTACAAAGCTTAGAAGGATCCTACCAATGTGTTGCTGTGCTAGGCAACTTAGGTCTTGGAAGCCATCTTGCAGAAATTTCAGTTGCAGGTTGATTATCTTTATTCTTTCAACTTGCTTTAAAAAATGAAAATATGTTTGTTTAATGCAATATATCATTTTTGCATCAAAACAAACATTTTTACCACATTACATCCACATTTGCATTGCAAATATACCGGATAAACTTTGCGGGAAGTATTAAGTACTGTCTTCAAGGGGGGTAAAAAGGGTGTGGAGTTATGTCCATATAGCCAGATATGGAAGGATTAAACACTGCCTAAGACATTTATTTATGTGACAGTGGGTTGTACTAGTAAGAGTCGCAGCTGTGCACAGCTCTGACAGGTCATTTCTCACTACCAGAGGGTGTGTATAAGTTTATGACAAATAAATATTTAAATAGGAAAAATTAAACATTTTAAAATACCAAACAAATTATGGAATAGAAACGAGACTTTTTCTCTCGATCAAGTCACAATTAAAGGGTTTACGATATCAAGATTTTTATTGTTCCATTGGATTAAGCATGATTTAAAACCCTTAAATAATTTTGTAGATTTTTTTAAAAAACTAAATTTGTTTTAAAAACGAGCAAACGGCAATATGAAAAAGTTAGATATACTGTATATGAGAGATATACTGTAAATTGAGAGAGAGAGAGAGAATTAGGTTTATAGACGCAAGCGGCGACTCAGGCACCAAATTGAGAATGTGCGCAATTTTTGCCAGTTAGGACCAGTTAGGACGTAAACCCTATGCATTTAATATGGGAAACACCAACTGTGATGTTAGAAACAAGGGCATGCCAGTAGTGTCCAATACTGTCTCTCAACAAGCTCAAACGAACTGTTTGGGATACAAAACGATTTTTTTAATATATTCTGAAAACTTTAAAAAATAGTAGTACAATTTAAGGGCTAGCGAAAATTATTTATGTTGGGTAGAATATGTTAAAAAACTTATTATAACACTTTGAAATGACCTATGAAAAGGTATCTGCAGCTTTTTGCAGCATTTGCAGACAATTTGCTACAAACATTTCCTAATTTTACTGCAAACATCTGCATGTCAGTTGTAAATTGTTTGCAATAAATTGTTTGCAAATAAATAGTTGCATAGGAAAACTTCAAAATTTGTCTGTGCAATATACTAATTGCAAATTTTTGCCGATGTGTGCAGAAAATCATTTGCAGATAAATTATGAAAATGGTTTAAACATTTCTGCCATTTTTAGTTGGCAGAACCGATTGTTACAGAAAACTCCACACCATTTTCATACAGGATGTTTTTTAGTTCTAGAGCCATTTTCACACAGCAATAACATCACATTGACCAAACAAGTGGGCAGCGAAGTTCTCATTCCATGCAACCCTCCACGAAGTGTCCCAGAAGGAATTCTTCGAATTGAAAATATTTATGGATCTCACATCGGACCTTCAGGTATGATTATGATTTAATTTATGAATATTTGTAAAAAATATAAATTATAAAATTACAATTACAGATCATGTCCAGTTACTCTCAAAGGGTGTTTTCAAAATCCCCTCAGTAACATGGGAAGATGCGGGTACATACCAGTGCACAATGGAAAATACAAAATTAAACACAAAACAGAAATCTAATTATTTCATACAATTAAATGTGGTTGCGGAAATTGACAACAAACCAACCTCTCCAGAGTTAATAGTATCGCCTGATAATTTCTATGCCGTGCAACTTGGGTCTAACCTTAGTTTGCATTGCTATGCAGAGGGTGACCCTCCACCTGTTATATCTTGGACAAAATATGGGGGTAGATTATTGAATGGACGATATTCTCAGAACTCAGGTACAAAACATTGAATATTAAATTTTTTACCATAAGAAAATAAATTATTAATTTTTTTTTCAGGAACATTATCTCTCTATAATATTCAAAAAGAAGATGATGGCACATATGTTTGTCAAGCTGACAATGATATTCCTATTCCAGTTTCTACATACACTATAGTTGAAATAAAAGGTATGTTCTATTGTTGTTCAAACAAGTGATTACTTAATTATCTTATTCATCTTTTAGATCAGGTTAAAATTATAGTGCCACTTGGAAATCTGAGTGTCAATGAAGGAAGTGAAGTTGTATTTGATTGTAATGCAACTGGTGTTCCAAATCCTGTGGTAACGTGGCTTCACAATGGAGTTGATATTGATTTCAGTACCGAGGGTGCTATTGCTAAAGGTAATATTAAATTATAATGACAGATCAAATTACCCTAACTACTAGGATGGAAAACAGAGTGCTGAATGCCAAAGTCACTCAAATTGGTTTAAGACTTTTAATGTGTTGTCTGAGAATCGGTGCCACTTCTCTGTAATCTGTATGATGGTACCAGAGAGAGAGAGAGAATTAGGTTTATAGACGTAAGCGGCGACTAAGACGATACCAACAAGTACACCTACAATATCTCGATCATGCAGCATGCAGCCACTATTTGCTCATGGAAGCGGTGGATGGGGGGAGAGAGTAAATTAAGTTTATAGACATAACGGTTACTTAGGCCATACCCAATAGATCACACGTCTTAAATCTGACATACTGATGAAACTGACCTACTAAATCTGACCGAATACCGTATTCCCTCGGAAAGAACGGCATGCCGGATAATGGCAAATCAGATCAGGGTGTTGGATAATTCGAATTATCCGGCATTTTGACCAGTTGTCTACTTGTCAAAAACTGGTTAGACTCTTATTTACCGGCATGCCATTGTTTCCGAGGGATACGGTATTAAACCTGAACACACCACTGGGCTTCATCTGACCTAATATTAAATCTGAAACAAGACCAAATAGCTTTTAATGTCGCAAGTGGGGTACTATGGCCATATACTGACAAAAAAGAATCTGTCATGGAAATCTGACACTAAAACTGACTCATGAATTTTAACACATAAAAATGCGGTAGATGGGACCCGCACCATAGGGCTTCATCGGTCCAAATGGGTTGGTCGGAGTTGCTGATCCAAATAACACTGATTGCTTCTGTATCCTTTTGACTTTACCTGTTTTTCCCTATTATTCTTCTGTTGGTTATTGGCCACTTTCGGTTAGCCTGTCCTTTGTACTAGGATGATGTTCATGGCGCCGTTGGTCAGTGTGTAGAATTGAAATGCGGGCAGAAAATGTACTAAAATTTAGTAAAATAATTTGTTATCTCATATTTTTTATTTATACAGATAATCGGCTAATTCTACGCAGTACATCAATATCGTCAGCTGGATTTTACCAGTGTTTTGCTACTAATCCATTAGGAACAGAGTATTCAACAGCTCGTTTACGGATTTTGCCACAGTTAAAAGACAAGGTTGAACCCACACTTAAACCACATGTCCCGAAAAATGTTACAGAATCCCCGGATGATGCAGGAAATTTAATTGATGAACAACATCAGCACAAAAAACGTATACATCACAAAAAGTACAACAAAAAAACCAATCAAGCATCAAATGGAGAAAGTAAAATTTAAAAAATTATATTTAAAAGTCAATTAAGTTTAATTTTTATTTATGTGTATATTTAGCTTTAATGGTTCCACCCACCAGTCCTCAAGTTACTAAATTATCAGACGAATCTGTAATGGTGCGATGGGAAGTTCCTGAAAACAACGGCTTAGCAATTCAGTTTTTCAAAGTTCAATATAAAGATGTCTCAAAAAATAAACCTCGTTGGATGACAATAGATGATGAAATAGCACCTCACATCAATTCATTTGAAGTTCCAAATTTGAAAACTGGGCATGCGTACCGTTTTAGAATTGCGGCTGTGTATTCTAATAATGACAATAATCAGGGACCAGTTTCAGGCAAATTTACTTTGCATAAAGATCCAAAGATGAGAAAACCAACTGTTGGACCAAATATTATTCGGTTGGAAGCTGTAAGCCCATCTGCAATTTTGCTACATTGGCAGGTACTGATATGTTCACTCAGTGCCAGATATTCGTGTATTCCAACTATACCATAACATAGCCGACCACAAAAGCAAAATTTAATTTTTTAATGTCCATTTTGGAGAAGTAAATTTTAGTGTCATATTTGTTGGAAAAAAAACCGCCCTTGATTACAGGCCACCCTTGAATATAGGCTATGGCTTCTGTGTGATAGATAGATAGAATTAAGTTTATACACACAAGCAGCAACTTAGGCCATACGTCTTAAATCTGACATACTACATCTGATAAAATGAAACTGACAGGCTGCTAAGTGATAATGTACAGACCTACAGATATTGTAACGTGCACATTGCAAATTTCAATTTGTGCACATTTCAATATTGAGCATTTCCAATGATGATATATAAAAGCACAGGAGTTCCAAACAATCGAAATAGCCTATATTTGTGCTGGACGCAGACATGCAGCGATTTTGCATCGCCTGGCGTTTTTGCCCTGCAATTCGCAGCAGAAATTGCTTCTACAGCAGACAAGTCGCAAATCGAGAAGCAATTGTTTGTTTTAATTGTATAGTTAAAAGTCAACAAATATTTTGGAACACTGTTCCAAAATATTGTTCCAAAATGATGTCATAACTAAGCAATTAGAACACGTGATAAAATACTCGCATCTCTTTGGATGCGATTTGTATTGCCAAGCAAAAAGTACACGGTGGCAGTACTTTTTTCAAAAGTGAAATGTTCTGTTGTGCGATGGAAGTGACGTTTATGCACATGCGCAGAGGTGGCAGCTATCGGCCGCGATGTGAAGTTACTGCATGTCTACGCTCAGCATGAAGAACAACTTGTTTGGCAAAAAATCTAACTGTTGAATAGAGGCTCTATGGTCAACCTGGTAGGAGACAGCAAGTTTAGAATTGGTGAATGAAGCCAAAGTTTACACATCTGGCACTATGTTCATAGAGTATATAGCTGATCGTTAATCTTAATACTCATATTTGCTACAATTTTATAGTACATGCTAGTTGACTATGTACCAGTTGAAGGATTTTTCGTGTATTACCGTGCCACAACAACAGCAGCTTATTACACGAAAACTACTGTGATGGGATCTAACAGCCGGTCACATATCATATCATTTTTGCTACCTGATACAACATATGAAATAAAAATGCAGTGTTTTAATGAAGCAGGAACCAGTGATTTCAGTAACATTTCTATTCAGAAAACACCAAGTACGTGTTTTACTATTTACAATTAATTTTATTTTAATAATATTTTGCTTACTTAATTAGAATCTGAAGAACAGACATCAGGTATGCAAGAAACTCGTGTAGAACAATTTCCACCTGTGGTTACAACGCAGCAGTCAAATAGAGAAACAATGTATATGGCAATTGGAGCCGTCTTAGGAAGTGTAATTATTGTGTTATTAGTGTCCATGGTGTATTGCAATTGGAAGCAGCGTCAACAACGTCGGCAACTATTAGCAACGCTTGATGAAACAATTCGTGGTCATAATGATATGGAATTGTCCAGTCGAAGTCCAGCGAGCAAACGTGAGATGAATGGAATTTTGCCGAATGGACATCAAATCGTAAAAGAAATGGTTGGTAGCAGGGTTTTACTGATACCGATATTTCAAAATGGCGGATATATGTGATAATATCGTTATTTTAATTGTTTTTTTTCTGAAGCTTTTACGACATTTTTGTACTTTATTTAGCTATTTTACAAGCTGTTTAATAGGGAGTTTGTGCGATACACTGATATGAGAAACTATATAGCTCGCTATTTTATAGCAGTACAGTACCAAGGTTTTAATGGCTGTTAGAGAGACATTATAGATAACTTATCACGTTCGATACCTTATGACTTAATACTCAACAAAAATGAAATTAAGTCTAATCATAGGTTCACACTGCAGTTCATACTAGACGTTGTGTAAGGCAATGGAAGAATAAAAGTAGCTTATGATAGGTTGGATGTAAGAGAGATAGATAGATAGAATTGAGTTTATAGACGCAAGCAGCGACTTAGGCCATACACGTCTTATGATCTGACATACTTATACTGACATACTAAATCTGACCAATATATAAATCTGACACAGACAAACACATTTGACCATTGTTAAACACTACATTCGTACATTCCATTGCAGAATGGAATGCAGTATTACATTATCAAAAAACTGGTCAAAAACACAAAGACAAAAGCCGCAAAAGAGAAAGAGGAGCAAAAAAGAAAAGAAGAGACAGATAACCAGAGACCCATTAGCACCACTACAGCGGAAAACAAAGTGCTGCAGCAGAGAACCCAGGGGAGGCCACGAGGAGGCTGGGCTTGGAAGTTTTCTCTCCCGGATGTAAGAGAGAGAGAGAGAATTAGGTTTATAGACATAAGCGGCGACTCGGGCCATGGTTTGATCAGCTAACCATAGGGAATGAAGATTGTGTAGTAGATGTTTCCAGGGTCAATATTCATGCTTTGCCTAAAAGAACATTCCATAGGAAGTGGAGGCCATCTAATAGGTGGGTTCTAGGACTTATACTTTTACATGGGTAGCAGTGTGGAAGAAATAGCAACAACATTATCATTTCTCATATCACTGTTGCACGAATTCCCAAGTTACTGTTAGGTATTAGTCTTTCCTAAAACTTTGACAAACTTTAACATTTTTAAAACAGATTTTAAAAAAATTGGCATTGGTATTTACTGATATTCACTTGCCGATAATTGGCATTGGCTGATACTATGAGCATCGGTATCAGTCAAACCCATACTTGGCACAGCTGTTTTTAATTAAAAATTACTGTAAAACGTAATATTACAAACAGAAGTTATAATAGACGTTTAATTTTAATTTTGTTTTTTTAAATTTCAGTCAGTAGATGGGAATTTTACTGAACCATTTTTAAATAACAACATCAGGGAAACAGAAATGGAAGAGACAGACAACTCTGCAGAACCTTAAGGATAATTCATTGTGGTTCACGGATATAACTAAACAAATACTCATGCTTGGGAATTTACCTACATACATAAATGAAAAGATATGTGGACAAATCAGGATGCCAATTTGTTTTAAGATTTTATCTACATAGATGAATCAAAAGATTTACCATATCTGTAAACAAAAATCAATTTTTGGAGCAACTAGTAAAATATAATTATTATTTTTTAGTAGAAATGAATTTACTTATATTTAATGCATAATTTAAAGTTTCTTGGCAATCTTACATGTCACGTTAGTAGGTGCATTCGAAAAGCCAATTAGTCGGCTTTATTTGATTCAAACAAGTCTAAATGCAAATTAATATTCTAGACGGTATTCAGACAAAATATATCAAATTCCAATAGATTAATATCAAAATATTGAATGCCTATATTTTTGAAAATATCAAAAATATTGAAAACTAGCAGTTACAGCCTGGCTTCGCTCAGGAATTTTGTTAAATCTTGTGGGATTTTGTTAAATCCCATTAAATCCTGTAGAATCCCACTAAATCCCGTAGAATCTAATGAGTAAAAACACATTCTTAAAACATTCTAGCCATTTACCATTGAATTACAATGACATTAATTGGGTTCTAATTAGACATGTGCGCCGACCCTTTTTTGGCGGCGGCGACTCGGCAGTGTACTCGGCTGGCTCGGCTGACAGTCACCAATTGTTTGGCGGCTGGCGGCTTAGCCGGCTAAAACAATAAAAAAAATTAACATGTTTATGATTTAAATTAAATCATAAACATGTTAAACGTAATGTTTGTACACAGTCATATTTAAAAAAAAAAA